>JAZGTK010000743.1:0-54192 GCA_036877625.1 Ambastaia sidthimunki
AAAGCTCACTGGCTAGTTTCTTGATGGCCTGAAGCTTATCTAATGTTTATAGCAAGCTACTCTCTAACACTGGTCCTCTCTTAAAACAGATGGAAGCTCTAACAAATTCAGATTCAAATCAACGTCACACTGAGAATGAATTCAAGAAACCTGCCCAACCCTTCATACAAGCAGCACATAGAGGCTCAGTCATTGTTTTCGCATCAAGCCAAACACTCTTTGAATCAGAGCGGCCTCAGGATACTCTGCAGCTCTGTGGGGACAGTGCTATAATCCATAATAGACTGCAGTCAGACCAAAGCAATGGATCACAGATCACCTCCAGCTCAGGTGTAACCAAACCAATTAACACCAGCACACTAAGTCAATCAAAAGGTAATTCTTGTTATCTTCTAATTTGTTACTTGTAAGTGCCATGTTTGTTTGTTTTTTCAACAAAAAAATACTTTCTCCTACCCTTATAGTGACACTATAGACACTAATAGTGCAGAAATTACACCGTTCATTTGTAGCCATTTTAAACTTCCTAAAGAGTGTCTGGTACTTAACTGGTACTTAAACATATACTTGCAGTATATGTTTAGTTTTTCAGTGTGTCATTGTAATATGCTTTTGTCTGTCTGCAGCTCCTGTCATTGCACACTCTATGGCCGCTCTACGGAGGCGTCACACTGCTTTAGAAGAGATGATTTTGGATGAGGAATGCGCTACGTATACCTCACACCTGATGTCTGGCCCCCTGCTGCCCCGATGTGGCAACCCTGTAGCTGCCACACTTCTGTTTGAAGACTCTACTGTGAGTAATCTGTTTTCTGTCCTTGTTTTGAATTCAGTAAACTAGTTATCAAGTTGAATGAATGTTGATGAATCTTTAATCTCTGTCCTCTCTATAGTGTTTTATACCTATAGGTCTGTCTTCTCCTATACATCTAAGTTCAGTTCCCTCTGGATCCTCTATCAGGGCTTGAAGGCAGAACTCGTCTGAAACAGCCTGTCTGACACAGTATTGTTAGTTGCACTTTTTGTTTATGTGAAATGTTGTCTTGTGTAAGTAATAAACAGTAAATGGCTACTGACTCGTATAGAAGCGTTTATTGCAACTGACCAGCACTACAATCTTGTTTTGAGTCTGTAATGTTTCTTCAATGGAATCACTGTATGGGATTCAAATATGATGCAAAACTCTCTTCAGTGCAATGGAGGCTTGCATAAACTTTCATCATGGAAACTCTGTGCTTGTAACTTTTCCCCTGTGTATAGTGTATAATAAATCTATATATACAGATCTCCAAATGTTTGATTTCTCATTCCGGATTTATTTATTAAGTGATTCAGATTTATTTGTAATTGTTCTGAAACAAATGTACAGTTTAAATGAATTTCAAATAGACATTTGTATAATATATTAATAATTAATCATCTTGAATTTTTGGGTTAAGGAGGTATACTGTGAAACTTTTGCTTCATATTACAGAATTAAATCATGACACAGAAGGTTCCACTTGTTACAGGAAGTAATCAGGACAAAATTATTACGTCATTGTTTTAAATGGGATGCATTCTGCTGTCTTATAACTTCATTGATGTCCAAAACATTACAATAAAATTTTATGACTTCATCTTTAAAATTCATGTATATTCATGTAAGGACTTCATAATCGTAACATTCCAATACAATAATGACCCCACTGAAAGCTCAGCATTTTAAAATCATGATCTCATGAAAACTATGCATTTCAAAATAATTTCCATGGCACTTTAATTTTTATTTTTCAGATATTTTAAATGGCTCCATTACCACAGCCTATTCATGTCATGGAAAACCCACAGGAAAATTGGGCTTTAAGTTTGCATATTTAAACTGGGTTCTGAGCGGGCCGTGTCTGTTGCTATGAAACCATAAACTAATGAATAACAATCTCTGCACGTCACAGCAGCTCCAGGCCAGCACAAGTACAGCTGCAGACCAGAGTCTCTAAAAGTGGGAGTCAACTCTAAAAGGGGGCGGTGCTTCCAAAAAGGATCAGTTAACGTGGGCGTGGGGTTATCTAACAACATGAGAAAGTCACACCCACCTCGGAACGCACGTTGCAGGTTAGTTGCAGGTGTGTTAAACTTTTGCTTGCTGGCATATATTTGCTTTGCGGATGGGCATAGATCTCAAAATCACGCCTCACAAAGGAAATAGGATAATAATTGTGCAAAGTAACCCGGACTTATAGATAGATTTTACTCCTAAATTCAGCGTTTCTCGGGTTCCATCTAGTGAATAAAAGTGGGAACACTACACGCCTTTAAAACGCTGATGTCGCTAAATGTATAAATGAAAATGCGACATTGCTATTAATTTAACAATATTTAATATATAATTTCTAAAGCCTTTTGTACAAATAACATAATAATGTGGATGTTCTAGCAAGGCCGAATTAACGACTTAAATGCCAATATTTAAAGTAAACATGTTAACATTAAAATGTCGATTGTTTATAATGTCTCTGCTTATCTGCAAAACATTACTGCATCAAATGTGGGTATTTAAATACAGTTTAATCTAATGGGCAAATTAGCTGATTATCAATATGAAGTCATATATATATAATATATAATATTATTAGTCATATAATATAATCATTATGAAGTCAGTTTCTTGAATGAATTAATATTTTACCAAGTAAATTGTTCAGAAACATAAGATGAAATAAACATAAGATGACCGTGTTTGATTTCTTATGCATGCAACCTTTGCAGTGAAATATTTATATTTATAGCAAGTTTATATTTATATTTAGATTAGTCAGGGGTGTGACAGTGTTTGTGAAATTAAATCCAGGGGGTGGGCACAAAGTGAAACACTGTCCTATTAAACCCTTCCCAGAGCTCCTCGCTTTGAGACTTAGGGAATACACAAACTCTTATTTTCTTCATTTGCCATCAATCCCTGCCACCGGTTCCTCTGCAAAATCTCACCATGTCAAACGTAAACACAGCTGGGATGGATCCGACCAAGATGGGGGTCGGCCGGGCGATTGCTGTACTGACTTCAGGTGGTGATGCACAAGGTAAGCAGGAAGTAGCACGTGATCTGCTACTTTTACTGTCTGCTGGTCTTTTACAGGCAACTTTGTAGTGACCCTTGTGCAGTCAAGTGTTTAGAGACCGCATGCTGATATTTGAGATGGTGTCAAACGAAAGCAGACATGTGAACCTAAAGTTAGATAGTTCTTGCAGTACCTAAAACAACACAACAGAGCAGTTAGATTCGATTAGATGTTTTAAATTACACTTGCATGAATAAAAGGTTTTCCATCTAATCAGATTTGGTTAAATGCTTAAATGCATTATTTGTATGAACAAAGCCAGTTTCCTCAGTCTCAATTTTAAATGCAGGGAGCAAATAAAAACAAGCTCTAGCAGTACTGGCTGATAAAATATCTAATGCATTTTACAGTTTTAAAATAAAGTGAGTTTAAAATATATGTCAGATGTCCAGGAATTATGAATAAATTGTACTGGTGGTGGCAAAATATCTCTTTTTATTGGCTCAGTTTTGGTCTACAAAGGTCAGTGTAGCCTTTAGCCTGTACCTGCTCTTGCCCTCTGTCTCCTTGTTTTCGCAATAGAAGACTAAGTTTAGCACCAGTGACCTTCTTCTGAAGTGACGAAATGTTATAGAAAGTAACACGCTTTTCTTAATACTTCAACCCTGATGAATTTCTATAATTTATTAAATATCTATATAATCTAGCTGATCATATAGTGACTAAAACTTAATTTCCTTGAATAAACACCCATTGCAATATGCGTCATAATAGATGTAGTGAGTTAAAGATAAGATGACAATGACTTGATTTATTAAGCTTTCAACCTTTCAGTGTGATACAAGTTGATATTTATATTTAGATGAGTCAGTCTTTTCCAGAGCTGCAACTATTGAAACCAGAGACGTTGTGGCTTTTGTATAGAACGGTCTAAACACCTTGAACTTTAGTGTAGAGTTCACGACATGGAAAGCTATTCAAAAGCCTCAGAATCTTTTCAAGAATTAAAATGTCGTGTGGTTGGATCTATACAGTGGACCTTCTCATATTGCAATGCTCAAGGGCCCAAATTTGGGTGTGCACCATATGCAATACATAGGGGAGCCACGAGATGGGGGGGTGGGGGTGCCTATCTCACACACTGAAAAAGTGAATACCTTAAATATGTAGTATATCACTTTGGATGAGAGCCAAAATGCCAAATGCATAAATGTAAATGTTTTGCAGGAATGAATGCAGCTGTGAGGGCCACTGTCAGGGTCGGAATGTATACTGGAGCTAAAGTCTTCTTCGTTCATGAGGTATATTATAATATATAAGAATCCTATAGGACCCCATATAGGATCCTACAGTCCTATATAATAACGTTATAGGATGTATATAAGGTCCCATAGCCCTGTATAATCCCATTGAGTCTATAGATGAGAACAATACGTGTGTCCATTGCACTTATTTGTTAGTAGAGTGAATATAGGAAATTAGCATTAGTCTTTTTTTAAAGAATGTTATTAATTATCATGGCTGTCCACTGTGCTCAGGGCTATCAGGGATTGGTTGATGGAGGGGATCACATCCGTCCTGCTACGTGGGAGAGTGTGTCCATGATGTTACAGCTGGTACACCTGCGCTTTCATTGGCTGGAATTGATTCTTTGAAAAAAAGTGTCCTGATTGTGTCTTTTCTCTGTAGGGCGGTACAGTCATTGGCAGTGCCCGATGTATGGATTTCCAAGCCAGGGAGGGGCGATTAAAAGCTGCCTACAATCTTGTCAAGCTGGGCATCACCAACCTCTGTGTCATTGGTGGAGATGGAAGTCTGACTGGTGCTAACTTATTTCGTACTGAGTGGAGTGGCTTACTGAATGATCTAGTCAGCAAAGGTAAGCAGCAAGAAACCCAGACAATGAAACCAAAGAGGGATCTGTAGTAAAGGTACCATTGAAACATATCATTTTATCATATAATGTGTACTGATGTAGCTGTATTGCATGGCTCTTGGGAATACTTGATTGTTATTGGCCAATGTCCTTCATTTGCACACAGGTCGGATTACCAAGGAGGAAGCCAAAAAGTCGTCTTATCTTAATATTGTGGGCATGGTAGGATCTATCGACAACGACTTCTGCGGAACAGATATGACCATCGGCACAGACTCCGCCCTCCATCGTATCGTCGAAGTGGTAGACAGCATTACCACAACAGCACAGAGGTCTGAATACAAGCAGGTCATCAGAATTTAAATGATCTTCAGTGTTTATATTTTGATTCTGATGTTTCTGCTCTTTTTCACAGCCACCAGCGTGCTTTCATCCTGGAGGTCATGGGGAGACACTGTGGGTGAGGCACTTCTATGTGTGTCTGTCTGTCTGTGTGTCTGTCTATCTGTGTGTCTGTCTGTGAGCACCTGGATATAAAATATCCACATATATAAGATTTCATACCTAAATGTTTGAGAAGTGGAAGACCTAAATGTATAGTTTCTTGGCCAGAACCTTTCTTTTTAAGAATGTATGCATACAGCAGACACTTTAGTTTTTGTGTTTATTGGGAACTAAACCTATGTCTTAAATGTTGTTAGCTCCTTGTTCTACCAGTTAAGCTACATGAAGGTATTTTAATAGCCCAGACAAGACTCAAACCTATCTGTGATGGCTGATCCCTATCCATTAGACCATTGGGTCCATATAATGATTTGAGATGTGTGTTTGTGTGTATTAGTTACCTCGCTCTGGTTACCGCTCTTGCATGCGGTGCCGATTGGGTCTTTATTCCTGAGATGCCTCCGGATGATGGATGGGAGGAACATTTGTGCAGAAGACTCACTGAGGTACACGACAAATACATCCAACAGTTTATAAATGTTATACAAACGTTCTGTTAATCCAGTTACTATTTCTGTCTTTGTCAACACGTCATCTATTTTGCTAAATCAAAGTATCTTTTGTTCCTTCTAACAGACCAGGAATATGGGTTCTCGGTTAAACGTGATCATTGTGGCTGAGGGAGCTATCGATGGAGAAGGAAAGCCAATCACCTGTGACCAAATAAAAGATGTAACTTAGCCCCAACTGTATTATTGTCTGACTTATGGACTGACGTGATTTTTATAGCAGCCTATAAATTCATCTATTGTGGTAACAGCTGGTGACAAAGAGGCTGGGCTTTGATACCCGTGCCACCATCTTGGGTCATGTGCAGAGAGGTGGCACGCCCTCAGCCTTTGACAGAGTGCTTGTGAGTTTCTTGTTTTATCTTTTTCGTTATTTATCTCTTTTCCCACAACACTGTAAAACATTTTTGCTGCCTTTAATTTTTTAAGTCATTTGCAAATTACAATTTAAATTTGACTGGTGGTTCTTGTAACTTCATGACTAAAAGTTCATGAGGGTAAATGTGTGTTTGCTGTATATCAGGGCAGTAGAATGGGTGTGGAGGCCGTGATGGCTCTGTTAGAAGCCACTCCAGAAACTCCAGCCTGCGTGGTCAGTCTCTCCGGAAACCAGGCTGTCAGACTTCCTCTAATGGAATGTGTGCAAGTGGTGTGTACACACACACACACACACACACACACAGCTGGCTGTATTGTACAGGCTAATAAGTGGCATGCAATGTGAACAATAAGACCTTAAATGAAGTAAGTTTTGTTAGGCTACTGATGTTACTGGATTCTTTACAAAAATGTTTCAGATTTCTTCATATAAGAAAAGTAATTTTAATTTTTTGTGTAAGGCTTTATCACAATGTGTTTCTGTTCCTTTTTTTTCAAAATTTAGACTAAGGATGTTACTGTTGCTATGAAAGAACGCAGGTTCGAAGATGCTGTGAAACTGAGGGGAAGGTATGTTGAGAGTCTGTTCTGCATTCTGTCCGTCAGTTCTTTAACACAGAATTGTCTGGCATTGTGAACGTGAAAACAACTGTCTGTGCAGGAGTTTTGAGAATAATTGGAACACATACAAACTCTTGGCTCACGTCCGGGTCCCAGAAACCAAGGTGAGCTAGAGTCAAAACAAACATCTTTTTAGTCATAATTGTACATTTCTCCTGTCTTTTTATATCTCTCTCTTTCTTTAGAGTAACATTAATGTGGCGATTTTAAACGTGGGTGCTCCATGCGCTGGCATGAACGCTGCAGTTCGTGCAGCTGTCAGAATCGGAATCGTTCAGGGCCACAACATGTTGGCTGTTCATGATGGCTTTGAGGGCCTGGTTGAGGCAAAGGTAAACAGCCTGAATGGCTGGTGGAGGGGCATTTTTTTTATGATGCTAACAGTTTCAGTGCTTCTTACACTGTAAGTGAAGGATAAACAGGTTCAACTCAGGGGGTCCTCGTTTCCTCACTCCTCCGTCCTCTAGCCCTTGACCTGAAAACCGATCTAAGCCATCTTGAAGCACATGTTAATTCTCTAACTGCACCGTGAGGAACAAGGAGCTAGGGAACTTTGTGAAGAGGCATGAGCAAGGAAACATAGGTGTATGTCCTTGCATCCTTCCCTTGCATCCTAAGGGAGTGAAGCTAAGACGAGAGGAAAGGAAACGAGGATGCACAAATAAGAATTGAGAAACATCCATGTTCTTGTGTAAATGTTGTATTTTTATAGATCGAGCCTATAACCTGGAATAGTGTTGGAGATTGGACAGGGAAAGGTGGCTCTGTGTTGGGCACCAAAAGGTATTGCTCATACTTATGTACAACAGAGATTTCTGTTGGGTCAGGTCTGCTATGATACAGTTGTTAAAATTTAATAATGAAAATAATACATTTTAGTATTTTTAGGTAATTTTGTAAACTTTTGTGTGATAAACAATTACGGTACTGTGTCGCCAATGTAACATCCAATGTATAGGAAAGCAAATCTAAAGAAAATCATTTTTTATCATTCTCAAGAAAGATAATCGAGGGTTTTACTGTATTTCTAAATGTTTTCTCTTTCTGTTTTGATTGTCCAGAGTTTTACCTGGAAAGTACCTGGAGGAAATCAGCTTAAATATTGCTAAGTACAATATTCATGCTTTGGTCATCATTGGGGGTTTTGAGGCAAGTGAACAAATATCATCAAAAAACATGTTGTAGTCATTTAGATAATAAAACCAATGATGGCAGCCATTACACAGGTCATTAAAAGCTGTCGTCTGCATGATCTCCTCTTTTTAGGCCTTCTCAGGTGGCTTGGAGATGGTTCAGGGCAGAGAGAAGTATGAAGAGTTGTGTATTCCCATGGTGGTCATTCCTGCTACTGTATCCAACAATGTTCCTGGATCAGACTTTAGCATTGGAGCCGACACAGCCCTTAACACAATCACCACGGTTAGCAGTATAGCAGACACTCACATATTGTGTTCACCCAGCTAACAATTTTAGCTTGTAAGAACATTTTCCATTAAGTTGTTAAAAATGTTATTTTAAAAGTTCTATGAATGTTAAGTTTTTTTGAACATGTTAAGGTTATTGCTTGGTTATAAGAACTTTATTTTAACATTTTAATTCTGTAACGTTTTTAAATTTTTAATTCTAACATTTTTTAAATTACATTACATTACATTTTTTAAAAAAACATTACTGCAAGAACTTTTGTACAGAATGTTAGCCAATGCTCTGCAAACGTTCCCTGTTAGCTAAGCTACATAGATGTAGTTATAATCAAGATGGGCATGTCCTCACTCTAGACCTTATTCTTCTGCAGACCTGTGACAGGATCAAGCAATCGGCAGCAGGCACTAAACGCCGTGTGTTTATTATTGAGACTATGGGAGGATACTGCGGCTATCTAGCTACAATGTCCGGCCTCGCGGCAGGAGCGGATGCTGCTTATATATATGAAGAGAAATTCGGCATTCGGGACTTGGAGGTAAATTAGCAAAATGTAACACACGTGGACTTGAATGAATGATGAATAAATGATGAATGAATGATGAATGAATGATGAATGAATGAATGAATAGATAACAAAAATGACCAGTTTTTGAATTTCTTTAAATATTTTTATTCATAGGCAAATGTGGAGCATCTCGTTGAAAAGATGAAAACCACCGTTAAAAGAGGCCTAATTCTCAGGTTATTTATTAATCATATTCATAGATATGAAAAAAGATAATTTTGTCTGTTAAAGATGCAATCTGTAATTATTTGGTTAAAAGAAACAAAAATTTGTTAATAAACAAGTATGTGATGAGTTCCTAACTGTTTCTTTATAGTAATTTATAATTTTTAGCTGTCGAGTCTGATATTCTGGAAAATGTCAGGTTGGCTTCATTTGACTTTAACATACATTAAAAAAAAGTATGTAAAGTAACCTGCAATTTTATGTTTCAAACAGAGATGGCGATAGAGAGGCAAACAGCTTTAGGCCATTTTGAGGTGAAATGTCCAATTTTGCATTTGAACACAAAATGTCAAACTCAGTATCTTTTTAACATGTTTTGTAGAAATGAGAACTGCAATTCCAACTACACCACCGACTTCCTCTTTAACCTGTACTCAGAGGAAGGCAAGGGCGTCTTTGACTGTCGTAAGAATGTCCTCGGCCATATGCAGCAGGTTAGAAGATTGTCACAATCCGTCTGAGTTCTGAATCACTCAAACTCATGAATGTTAAATTTAGATCATATTTGTGTATTCTTAGGGTGGAACCCCCACTCCTTTTGACAGGAACTTTGCCACTAAGATGGGTGCTAAATCTGTGCTCTGGCTTACAGAGAAACTGAAGGAGTGTTATAGACATGGTGAGAAACTAAGGCACCGTCATACATTTCCTTCTATTTTTGATAAACAATTGCTTTTTATAATTCAATTGTTTGTTTATAACTAGGACAGCTTGTGATAATTAACTGACTTTATATACAGGACGAATCTTCGCCAACACTTCAGATTCAGCCTGTGTGTTAGGAATGAGAAAGAGAGGCCTGATGTTCCAGCCTCTGGCTGATCTCAAAGAACAGACAGATTTTGAGTAAGTATTTCCTTTATTATTTGGTTGAATCTAAAGTTTGTTGCTGCATGATTCATTACCGTATCACAAACACATCCTCATGGAAAAATCTCGCTTTTCTCTTTCTCTAAGACACCGTATACCAAAGACCCAGTGGTGGTTGAAGCTACGGCCTATTATGAAGATCTTGGCCAAGTACAAGATTAATCTTGATACCTCTGAACATGCTCTAATGGAACATGTCATCAGCAAGACGACTCCAGTACACATGACCCTCTCAAAGTAAAGAGAAACAAGAATGATGGAGGACAGATGTTTAATACACAGAGCAAGTCATTTAACAAACGTATAGAATCACTGGTGACTTTGAATGTATGTCTTATCACCTGTGTATAATTAATCACCTATGTGTCTTATTCCCACCTTTTGTCTGCATTAATAGCATCCATGCTATCTGTAATATGTGGATTAAAAAGTCTTATTATTAAGGGCCTTTGTCTTTTCTGTTTTTTCATATCTGCTATTTTGTAGACAGAAAGGATAAACCTCTCACAGACACGCCATCTCAGACTCGTATCATAATACAGTTACAGTTTACTGCCTAAAGTTAGAACTTAGAAATCCTGAAACTAAATGTGTGTACTTTAATAGTAAAGTTAGCATCATAACAAATACTCAACAAAATTTTGTTACATGTAAATTTAGCCTGACAATTTTGTAATTTAGTAAGTAGTCCATCTCTTACCTATTCTCTTATTTTGTCCATTTCATAATTGTGCCACCCTGCACCAATACATTTGTCTTGGTTAAAAGCTGTATTACCTAGACACTGACTATTTATATGTGATACAAAGATATATAATTGGAAACTGATTATGTATGTCTTATAACTTGCAGCAAATTTAACAGTCTTTAACAGTCTGACAATCTATGTAGTCTTTCAAAACCCTTATAACTGCATATATTATACATCTACTATATTCTATATTGTGTTATTTATTATAAATGACTGAATCCTTGCTAATGTATTGTTTTTCCTGATGCAGCCAAATTTGAGACAGTAAGTAAATTACTCTCATCAACTTTTTATGAGTCTTAATTCAAAATGCAAGGTTCACCACCAGCTGTCAGTCATGAATGATTCATCCTCCACTTGCTATAAATAAATCCATCTGTGTATTCTTAGTCCATTTACAGTAACATCCAGGCATTGTTTTAGTTTGAATGCATTGCTTAACTGTGAAGCACTTATAAACTCCTAAACACTTTTCTGATGGGGAATCTTCAACTGATTAGTATTGGTTACATAGGCAAAACTGCAGAGCCATTTACCTGTATCTAAATAGACCTTTTGAGCAGCAAACTGTGATGTTTGATGTATGTTCCTGTTTTAACATGTTATATATTATGTCATGTTATATATTATCTCTCCCTAAAACTGTAGTGTTTTTCTTAGGTCTCTATTCTTTATGCTAACATGTCTTTTCTGTAACGTTGCTTTGCACAGCATTGCAAAATCGAAAAGTGTTATAGAAATACAATTGTATTGAATAACACTAAAAACAACACACCAACAGCAGCTGAACAACGTGAAGGCACGAGTCAACAAAGACAACAAACAGAAGGCAGTTGTGCAAAAGAACACTTTTATTAAAGAAAAGACTTTTATTTTGGCAGGCAGTCTCCTGTCAGCCATTGCAGTAGCCGGAAGTTGAGCAGATCAACTTCAGAGGGTATCAAGAGGTCGCTGAGGAGTGTGGGACGGTGGCGGACTGTGTTCATGTCTGCCTACTCATTGGTAAGGTGCGTGTCCCCTGTGTCCGTGTCGGTCGGCCGTTTATGAGCGCACCTTACTGCATTCTTGCTTTTGTGAATCGCTGGGAAGTACATTAGGAGTAAAATCGCTGTTTTCCGCGCCTGCGCTGTCATTTTCGTCCGTCGGTTCACAAACGTCGGAGCTTGTGCCGTATTGTCGATGCATTGATAGTTAGCCAGCTAGTTAGCAGGAGAACTAGCCCATTCGGTGGCTAGCCAGTCAGCTCAAACTCCGTCATTATCAAACACTTAGCAAGTTTAGGGTTTTCGTATTAAAACGCCCGAGGCTACTGTGCATATACTGGTGTATTCGTGAACTACCCCATCAACAGAAAGGGTGACTCGTGGGGGGCAGGGAGAGAACGACGGAGGCGCGGTGAGCCAGGAGCGGCCGATGAGTTCAGACCAGGGCGGAGAGCCGCAGCTGCAGGAGGAGGCTGAGCCGGGACCCAATACCCGAGGGGAGGACGAGATCACACCCGGGACCGGGGGAGACTCAGGCGTCATGGTGAGTCCAGGCCTTTAGGTTTGTGAACGTTAAGCGCCCTCACGTCCCCCTCCCCAACAGGATGATCAGTCTTTGGCCGTTGCCCTTCTTAAAAATAGGGTCATAGTATGATCGCTTGCTATATAAGGCCATCGGTCGGTTTACACAGCGGAGCTGCAGGCTTGCAAGCTTTGACATCACCTAAATTACACGCCGGTCGTGTCGTTGTAGACTCTTCCTGTTGGCCATTGACAGGACGGGTTCATTAATCTCGTAGCTGGCCTGCTTACAAAAGCCGTCTCAAATCTGCGGCTGAACTTTGTAAGGGAACATGATGGTTGTGGTTTAACGATT
Source organism: Ambastaia sidthimunki (assembly GCA_036877625.1). NCBI lineage: Eukaryota > Metazoa > Chordata > Actinopteri > Cypriniformes > Botiidae > Ambastaia > Ambastaia sidthimunki. Next base: position 12,623 of record JAZGTK010000743.1, read on the forward strand.
GCTGCTCTCTCTTCTCTCTGTGTGTCACACACAAACTGCTTGTTTGCTGATCTAGGCTGTCAGGCATGACAGGAGTTTGGCCGGTTAGCCCATATGCTAGCCAAATTACACGGATATGAGCGGTTTGTATAGTCTTTACAGATTAATAATCAATTTGTGTTAAGGATGGAGAGTTAAGTTGACACAACTAAACAGTTAAATGGATATCGATGTAATGTATAAGCAAGTCACACAGATTCATTAAGCGCCCTTCTTTCATAAGCTTATTCACGCAGTCATATGACACATATGAGCTCTACTTTCACCGAGTTAAAACCAACCAGAACAGATGGACTGTCAGACACACTTTTAACAATTAACATAGACTTTAAAAGTACATTCTTAAATTCTGACTCATAAACATTCATTTCAGCTTGCATTGGTTATAGGACGACGTCCCTTTAAATGTACATATGCAACATTTAATGCACTTCTGGTTGATGGGACTCGTGTTCTTGGAGAATGCGTCTGCTTTCGGCCTAAATGATGTGTTGTTCTGGTTGACACACATTTGTGAAAGTATTATATAAGGTCTTTTAAGGTTTGTGTTGAAAACACACAAGATCAACAGCTGTTTTTGAAGGCGTTCGTGTGAAGGATGTGGGTTTTGTAGCAGGTGGTTGCTCCCAATGGCGCCCCCGTGGGCATTTGAAATGACCTGATGGTAATTATTTAGCTACACAAATTGCAGCAAAAAATATTGCAGTTGTCTTATTAAAGGTCCCCGTAGGGACCTACAGAGAGCTGAGAATCAATGGGCATGTTAATCCTGTCGATGTTATTTATGTGTGTAATAGGCTAACAGTAAGTGGCTATTACAAAAACCTTGTTTTAACAGTAAGGGGCAGCAAGTTAAAAATGTCAATGTTAAAAAATATCTACGAAGATTGTTGTATGGTGGTTTATTTGCAAATTGGATTATGCAGGTGTTTAAAGGCTGTTTTGTTTAGCATAATTTGTGTATTGTATGTGTATTTAAAATCTATTTTCAGAAGCATGTTCAAATAGTTTACAGTATGGCATATTTACATAATTTACATAGTTTACATTGTGTGTTGTCAGCCAAGAACGTCATGTGACTTTAAATTCTGACACTATACAAATTGGAAACAGGAGTATCAAAATCTCTCACATGAAGTTGATATGTATGTAATGTATAATGTACACACACACGTATATATGTGTCTGTGTGTATGCATGGTATATGTATTGTACTCTATGTATTGTTTTCATTCATTTAATTATTATTCCTGTTTATTGCATTTATAATAATATTAATGAATACATATAAATATATCAAAATATTTATTAAGAATAAAAATAAATATCAATATAATTGATAAATTATAAATAAGTATATATAATTATAATAAAAAAGAACCTCCATGCAATGAGATCTTGACTGACGTGCCTCGCGACCAACAGTGACGCAGAACGTCGCTTTGGCGGTTCATGTGCGGAAGACACGAGCTCACGTGCTTCTGTTAGCATCGCGCTGCTTTTGTGTTTGTATGTATTGAATAAAGTCCGCCACACTCTGGACTAAAGTAAAAAAGAAAGACGTTTCGGTCCATTCCAGTCCGGTGCACATAAAGAAAAACCGGGACATACGGCTTTAACAACTTTTAAATCACGTCCAGACGGAAAGGAAAATGCTGTTATTTCTCGAGGTGGGTTGGGGAACTTCTCGTGTGTGCTTTTGAGGGTAAACCGAGCAGAAATGTTAACTAACTGGATGCTTTGGGGCTCCTAGTTTACAGTAAAGCGAAACCTACCGTAGTGTTGAAACCGGTACCTTTATCGTAGTGTGGAAAGGTCGTGTTTGTTGTGTTGATAATGTTTTATAATATTATCATTGAAGTACTGTCTGTTCTTGTCTCGTTGAACGGTCCTTCAACGCTTTGCATTCTAAGTTACTTTTAAGGTGGCTTCAGGTAAACGCGTTAAATGGTCTAGTAGTCTGTCAACTAACTGTCAGTAAACAAACCCTAAGGTCATGGCAACAACATAGAAGCCGTTTTACACGAAAATGGCCCATGCGTTTCGCAAAAGAAGTTTTCCTCTTCTGTTACAATCAGATAAAGGACTTTGACCCTTTAGAATAAAGTCCCCATTGGGGTATTAAGATCCCTACAGTGTGCTTGAACATAAGCTGATATTATTAAGTCCTCTGGTTCTGGTTTAATTACCTGATGGTTTAACTGGTTTTTCAGGTCACTGCAAAAGGAGCTGGTCTAAACCCTAATGCCAAAGTGTGGCAGGAGATCCCTGCAACACAAACTGAGGCTCCTGCAGATGACACCGAGGCCTCACCCTGGTCCCATAACAATATGGCTGAAGGTAATAGAAATTTCTACACTTTTTAAACTTCTGCTTTGTTCTAAAGCGGTGGCCCTATGTTCTGTGCTATTCAGTTGCACACCACCTAGCTGTTTTTATACTTATTATATAATGCTCTTCTAGGTAAACAGTATGCACCAGATTTCTCCACCTTAGAGGACAGCACCTCTAGCACTGTAGGGGGTGTGGTGAACGGCATGGACCCCCCTGACCAAAGCTTCCCGGTTTGCGAGAACACTACAGCAACTAATGGTATGTAGCCGAAATCGAGGCTCTCCTTTAGGGTTGCACAATATTAAAGAAAAATGTGATAACTTGCTAAATAATGCGATGTGATATTCAATACAAGAAGTTTGTAAAATCAACTTGAAAATCAACAATCAAATTGTATTAAAATAGATTTTAAACCTAAACATTAAATAACCAATGTACATATTTTGTACATTCTTTCTGGGAAAAGAAACACATGTTTCTAACAATTGAGTGCCAGTCCCGGCAAACTTTCTACATAACTTTGTCAAATACTAAAATCATGTGATGTTTATGAGTTTTAATATTTCTTGCAGTCCTGCTGTCCTTAATATGTATTAAATAATAATACATGTGTTAGTGTTTTCATCCTACAAGCGTGTCTTGGAATGATTTTGCACTTGCCTTGTAACATAAACACATTATTTTATACACAGTGGAGTCCAAGTTCCCCGAGGAACAGCCTCTGTCTGAGGAGTCTCTGCGTGAGTCTCTGAAAAAAGAACTGGAGTTTTGTTTCTCCAGGTAAGTGCGGTCCTGTAATACAGTGCAAGCTTTCAATTTAATGCAAGTCAACAGCACTTTGCAGCCACTCTCCACCATTAACTGCATTTTCTGATGCTTCTCTTTCATTCCACAGAGAGAACTTATCTAAAGATCTTTACCTAATATCTCAAATGGACAGTGACCAGTTCGTCCCCATCTGGACCATTGCCAGCATGGAAGGAATCAAAGTCCTCACAAGTGACATGGACCTCATCTTGGATGTACTGCGATGTAAGTGTCTGTTTCACTTTATTTGCCTTTGGTTCTTGCATTGTTTTCTCTAACACGGAGGCATTTTTGATGTCCATAGCATCTCCTATGGTCCAAGTAGACGAGAAAGGGGAAAAAGTGCGGCCAAATCACAAGCGTTGCATCATCATTCTGCGAGAAGTTCCAGAAACGACACCTGTTGAGGTAAGAAATGTTATCAAGATTATTATAGGAGCTTTCAATGTCTGTGACATCACCGCACACTCTTACTTGTTTTTCTGGCACCAGGAAGTAGAAGCCTTGTTCAAGAACGACAACTGTCCCAAGGTAATAAGTGTGGAGTTTGCTCATAACAACAACTGGTACATTACATTCCAATCAGATACAGATGCTCAACAGGTAAGAGAATCCGTTTTAAATCAGTTTATCAGCACATTGAACATATTACTTCCCCCTAAAATTAGAACTGATGAATTGTTTTGTTTCTTGCCTTCACACAGGCATACAGATATTTAAGGGAAGAAGTGAAGACATTTCAGGGAAAACCAATCATGGTGTGTTCATGAGTTTCTTGACAAAAATGTGTAGCATTCAGTGTTTTATGTTGTGCTGCCAAGTATGCAATGATACCTTGATTAAGTAAATAGTATTTGGCTGGTCATGTGATCTGGAAAACAATTACTGAGTGCACCTTAAGGTAATATTTGTATTTACACATCAGGTGAGATTGTTGCAATAGCATTTACCTGTTTTTTTCATCCCCAGGCCAGAATAAAAGCCATCAACACATTCTTTGCTAAGAATGGCTACCGCAGCCTGGACTGCAGTGTGTACCCTCAGCAATCTCACACTCAGTCCCAGTACAGCTCCCCTCTCTTCATGCAGCCTGTTTACAGCCCCCAGCAGCAATACCCACTGTATGGCATAGTACCTCCCACCTGGGCGCCATCTCCTACTCCCTACTTTGAGACTCCATTGGTAAGACTTGTTTAAGGGTGTCAAAAATGCGTATGTCAGTAGGCAATTCTGCTGGCACATTCAGTGTTTTAATATAGAGGGATATACAAATGAGAAGCACGAAATCAGTCATATGGATTCAGCCATATTAGGAGTGCTGCAATACAAAATTTCAAAATAAGAGTCCTTTTGGCATAATTTTGAGATTTATTTTTATAAAGTTAAACTTAAGCTAAAAAATATGTATTTTCCACAGGCACCTTTTCCCAACAGTGGTTTTGTCAATGGGTTTAGCTCACCTGGACACTACAAATCTGGCACAAATTCTCTCAACCTTAGCCGTCCCTTCAACAGGAACCGGTATGTCCGTTTGGGGTCTCTTATTCTGCCATCTGATGTGTCTTATTCTGTTGTTTATTTAACATAAATACAACCACATAGCCCTGATCTCACTGCTGTAAATTGTCTGCATTTCCATGTTTATAGTTTAACTTAAAGTTACAGTATATGAAAGTAGGTCACAGTAGATCACTTGGATATTGTTTTTTTTTTTTACTGTTCCCACAGTGTTCCACTATATTCAAGAAAGAATGTAATAAATGCCTTCAGGTACAACTTCAGATATATAATTTAATCATCAATCCATTCTTACGGCCTCCTGGACAGCATAAAAAGCAGTTTTGGGGTTCATCAACCTTATAAAAACTTTGGTTGACTAACAAAATGAATGGAGCAAGGCTTCAGGAAAACTAATTGTTATTCATTACAATGGTTATGGTCAGACTTCAACAGCAACATTTCAACATTCTTATTATTATTATTAATTTTATGTGTAGTAATAATAAGAAAAAGAATAATAAATATATTGTGCATCTTTGTATTTATGTCCACATGGGTTCAGGTTTCATAATTCCATTGTAAACGGACATTATTTTGTTTGAGTCTTTCCTATATTCAATTCTATTGGTCAAATCTGACACTGATGTCATCACACTAACAGCTTTATGTTGAATGATCTCCATGAGCAGTGTTCAAACATTGTTTTTCATGAGAAAAATCTGCAAAGTCGCTTTACACTGAAGTGGCTAACAAACGAGAACAGAAAATGAAAAACAAAAGTGCTTTAGTTTGATATTGGTTCCTGTGCGTTGATACACATGATGGGAGATCATGAGTATAAGACAATAAGACAATGTTGTACTGTTGTAAAAGAAAAAAAAAGCATTCTGAATTTGATGAAACCTACCTGTCTGATGTCTTATGGGGTGTGTGTATATACATATACATAAATAATTATATACATATGTACATAAATAATTATATACATATGTACATACATAATTATCTATACCTGTGTTAGTTCACTGCTTGGAGAAGGTGAAGTGATTTTGGAAGCCAGAATTTACCTGTTTGTCTGTCCATTTATGTTTTGGGGCCATTGCATGCTGCTTTCTAACTGAAAGATCATCACAAATGTTCAGACATTTTGTTTAGCAGAAAATCTTTGACAGGAAAAACTGTTGCAGACAAGTGTGTCTCACATGACCTTCTGCTTTTCTTTGAGTAGGAACCATGTGAAGCCTCAGACGAGGCCCAATGATGGACTGTCTTCCACTGTGTCTCCGGTGGCTCTTGTGGATGGTCTGTCCGGCCTGCACAGTCCACAGCCTCCTAACAGCAGTGGGCCGGCGCTACAGTCCACTGAGCTGAACTCCTCTTTCCCACATCTCGCTTCCAGTGAGCCAACCGATGATGGTACTTTGGGACGCGGAAGGTTTGTCTGTTTTATTTGAAGAATTGAAATTAGAAAACTGAGAAAGGTATTAATGACACCAGTGTTCACACTTGGAGGACTTAATCTGCCAATGGCTTGCTTATGTCATTAATTCGTTCAGGTGGCACATTTGTATGATTTCCTCTCAATAATTGAACATTTTTAGGAGAACGACGTACAGAGGGAATCGAAGGCGACGAGAGGATGATCGCACAACAGTAATGCATCTGTTTTTTGCTTCATGTCACTTTTTACGTCACTTTATTTATGGCTTCCTAATTGTTTTTCATTCATTATGTCTTCAGAGACAAGCTCCTCTTTCCCAAGTAAAGGTCCCATCCCCCAAGTTTGACCTGGCCGCTTCCAACTTTCCACCTCTCCCTGGATGCTCTGCCAGTCCGCAGGGGGAACCCGTATTGGAGAACCGGCTATCTGATGTTGTACGAGGCCTAAACAGGGACAAGGTTGGTTTGGAGTTTACGGTAGCCTCCCCCCATGTCACTTTCATGTTGGTTTTGTTTGTTCATAACTTGTTTTTCCATTTCCCTTTAGCAACAGGATTCAAACAAAGAGTCCACTGTGAGTTCAACAGGCCCAGCCGCAGAGGAAACAGTCTCCAGGTCTACCCAGCCTGTGGTCAAGACGACTGTGCACATCCCTGACCCTGTGACCTCCAGGTAAGCTTTTGTTAAGAGTTGCATGTTCAGCATACTTCGTACTTTGTCAGTGTTTTCAAATCCACTAGCAGTGAGTGGAATTTGTAATGCTTGAGATTTGGTTTCATCTCTGTTGCCTGTATTTTAAAGCTCAAATCACCTGGAAAAGAAACTGGAGAAGACGGAGCCTCCTGTCTATAAAGAGGTGCCTGTGATTTCTGTCCCCGTCACAGTGGTGACAGCAACCCCCTCTCAAGCAGCACCTGGCCCAAAGCTTCAGCCCAGCTCAGCCACTCCAGCAGCCCCCCAGTCTAACACTGCCCCCTCCAGTACCCCAGCACTGGTGAGTTACAGCTCCTCACAGGATTGACACAGGATGGCAATTATATTTAGACAGGCTCAGTAGTTGCCTGTGTCTTAGGAGTAAGTGGGTGCATAAGTCCTCCTTTACTTCCCTACTTCCTTTCTTACTTCCTTCCCTACTCACTTCATTGCTTGCATGCTTAGGACCTCTAAACTTTTTAAGAGCTGCAGATGAAACTGTTTCAAATTTCTTGTTTCACCAGGAGCCTCGCAAGCTTAGTTACGCTGAAGTATGTCAGCGACCTCCTAAGGATCCCCCTCCTCCACCAACCACTTCCAGCCCCAACAATGCAACCACGCAGCCTCTGCGAGAGCTGCGTGTTAACAAGGTGGAGGAGCAGCCCTCCAGCCCTGCAAATAAACAGGAGCGGCCTCAGGAAACAGGGGGCAACTGCAAGGCCAAGGAGGGCCGGCAGGCCCGTGACTCCCAGGGCTTTACCCGCAGCAACGGACCCCCCAGAGCCAGTACGGGGGGATTTAAGCTACGAGAGCAGCAGAGACGCCCTCCTTTCGGCCATCGCAGTTCCCCACAGGGAGGTTCCAGACACACTGGAAAAGAGCAGAACATCCCGCCCATATCGCCAAAGTAAAGACTCTGAAAAAAAAAATCCTCAATGTATGAATACTTACGCCCACACATATATATAAGATATATATGTAAATATATATAAATATATATAATAAGAGATGAAATATGATATAAAAGTCAAAATTTAAAATGGTATTCGCCTCTCCTGCCTGGAGCACTTCCAGAGGAAACGTCTCATGAAGTGACAATGCACAGACTGGAGTATCCAGGCAAATGGGAATCAGATATTGGAAGCAGTTATTGCTTGCTGAAGGACGCCATCAAATAGGAAAAAAAACATTGTATGCTTCTAACTTGACAATGTCCCTTCAGAATGTAAATTCATGTTTCTTTTCATTTTCCGTAAAAGGGGTGTGGCCTCTCTTAGCTTATTTGTGGGTGGTGAAAAAGTGGGTGGGGCCTGATGACCCTTTTCACGATGAGATTGGTGGTCTGCAAAGAGCTTATGCACTAAAAAAAGGAACATGCATAAAATATGTCATGTACCTATACAAAGATATCACTTTGACATGCATTGATTCATCCCTTTATTTACTTATTTTGGTTGCTTCATTTGCAAACATAGGACATTGGGGCTAAAACCTTGGGATGGTTTGACAGTGTAAATGAATTTAGTTTGAAAGAATGTGATTTGCTGTAGAATTGATTTAGTCCGTTTTGGGAAATAGTTCCCAACTAGAATATGTGAGGTGTGCTTGAGTGGATAGTTTCGCGAGTATCTTTAAGGGGTGGCAGTGAGGTTTGGTCTGGATTTTGCATTAGTTTGAGTGACATACTATAGCTCATAATTATTTACGCTCCCAGAATCAGAGCGTTTACATTTTTAAAAAGCATTGTGCAGAATAAAGATCAGTTTTGGACTTTGTTGATGATTCTGATATGAAACATACTGTCAAAGCTTGCCAGTTATGATGCTTATGTCACTGATTTGCTGATCGTGATTTTTTTTTTTAAATACATACATAGTTAGAGTAACCAACAGCCTGTGAATAATAACTTTGAACCGTCAGGTACATAGACTCAAAGATTTGGTCATCTCAGATTTGTCCTTGTTAAATGTGCATTGTCATTCAGCTGCTTCTGAGCATGCTCAAATGTACTGATGGTCAGGCTCATGTTTACAGCATGGTGGTGGTTTGGGCTGATGCAAGGAAAAGCGTAGAATCATGGTTGTCAGGTTAAAGTGTTCTCTATTGGCAAGGTTTCTTGATAACTAGGATGGATGGTCAAGTGTGGATAGATTGGATGGTTAATGACAGGTCAAGAAACACTGCAGCTTTGTTTGGTTCTAATCTATCTATTGTTGGGCCTGAAATTGTTGGAGTTACAAAATATGGTTACCACTGTTATCAAAACTTGCTATGTTTTTTCTAAAATTTGGACTCATTCAGCGACTCTTTGTTTTAGTGGAATGAATCTTTTGAGATTTTGACCTTTGGTCTTTCAGAAATAAGAATAATCAGTACTGGTCCCTGTTAAAGTCATTTTCAGCAGATGATTTATGATGTTTTGGTCGTGTGTGTTTACCGTTCAGAGTGGGTTTTTTGGCAACTTTCATCTCACGATCCATTCCTGTTAGTTACAGCACCCTCACACGTTTCTATGAACTTCCAATTTGACAACGCTTTAATATAGTACACACCTGGCACAGTCATTTCATACAGTTTCGTAGTTTTAAGATGACTAAGTTTGCAGGAGAATTGAATGTTATGTGCTCTGTATCCCCTGAATGTGTCCTCCGTGAATTGTAATAGTTTCCTAATTCAAGCTATTCCGTTTCTTCCCTAAAGAGCGTTTGGACTGTTGGATAAACTGCAATATTCCGTGAAAAATCCTCTTGTAGTGAGTGCAACAAGAATTCTTCTAGGTCTGCCATGGAAAATGTCTATTGCTTTGCCAATGCCAGTATATTGATTGACTGATAGGGTTGCATATGTTTATGTAATTGGAAATGGGCAGTTGCTTTGGTAGATGGTACCTGACTGATGTGAACCATTATATTGAGGAATGTGTGAGAGGCAGGGACGCATTCACTACAAAAGAAAGCGCTATGATAAACTGGTGCTGTTATTTGATCGTTTAATCAGGAGGATACAGTATTGCTGTTAAATTCATTGTAAGTATTGCTTTTAAAATTTGATTTTAATTTATTTTAATTCTGCTGTCCATCCCCCCACCCGACCCCTGTCCTTGAAAGTTATCATGTCTGTGTACAATAAGACATTGGGAGAAAATCACAGATTTAACATATTTGTATATTTTTTTGAAATTTCAGCCGAGAAATTACTTGATGCATTTACTATAGGCTTAGTAATGCGGTAAATAACAAATCACTGGGGCTTTTTTTTTGTTTGTTTTCATTAATGAATATGAGCAGCTAGTGGTTTAGCATAATGAAATGCACTAACTTGTTTAAACCTTATTGTTATGTAATGTGAAATTAAACTAGGAGCATAAGATATTGATGTTGACAGGCTTGCAAAAATCTTCAGAAAATAGCAAAATTCTCTTTAATGTTTGGGTTATTACTGTTAATTGATTTAGGGGTTGGTGTGGCAAAGGGAAGAATTATATAACAATGGATTGAAGTGTACAAGACACTAAATTCTAGCTGTCTGCATAAAATGTCACAAAAAGAAAATAAATTATTTTGTTTTGGCCTTACAGTTTTGCTTGGTTCATTTATAATCTGTTCTGTCAAACATGTCTGTGGTGCCTTTTAAATACAGATTATTAAGAGAATCCAAAACATGTTTAATCTCTGTGGAGTTCCTAATAATATTTTCCTTGAACCTATTTAAATAACTGCTGAGAAAGTGCACACAGTGTTACGCAATCATTTACATTAATGTATTTGGCGGATGTTTTATCCAAAGCGATTTATGGTGCTCTCAAGCTTTACATTTCATCACAAATTTGTGCTTTCTGGGACTCAAAACCATGACCTTTGCACTGCTAAGCAATGCTCTACCCGCTGAGTTACAGAAATAGTCTCTCAGTTATGATTAGTCATTTAACCATTACAGCATCCACCCAACTGAAAATACCATTCACATTATCTCAAGGTATGACCTTCAGAAGTTAACAGCATATTGATCATGGCTTTTATTTTGAATCGTACTGTAACAGGACGAAAGTGTGGAGCCATTAAGCAAAGGTGACATTTACTCAGGGGCCCCTCAGCGCAGGGCCCTTCATGGCTATATTTGGCATGAGCAGTATGGCATGTGAAAAATGGTCTCTCACACATACAGAAGCAGTTAACTAATTATAGCGGTATTTCTGGCCAAACGACTCCACAAATATGTTTCGTCGATGAAAACAGGCCGATCAAGGTAATCCAAAAATGCAAACTGTACTTGTTTGTCATAGATCACTTCCTCTCGTGACGTCACCGTGTTTGTGTTGAGCGGACGCTCGCACGTTAGCTACAAACAGCAGCTGTTTTCACTTTGTCGAGGTATCGTTTCCAAGCTTAATCGTTTCTGATCATACGTTTCATATATCGGTTTTGTTATGTTTGCATGCGCTTGAGCCTAAAAACAGGTAAGAAATGTGTTATTTATTGCATGTTCCGGGTGTGGAAACTAGCTTCAGTCGGCTAATTCTAGTAGGACGTATACAACCGCAAGCAATATACAAACGCAAGCCTGTCTGTTTTTTTAAAACCATTCATTTACATGCAACTCGCAACAAGTTTTTACCTCGCACGGTTATGAAACAGTCATATTTTAGACTTGATTTTTTATTTAAGCTTGTGTGTTTCGGCTAGCCGACCTGTCATGATGCGACCTTATATTGACAGCAGAACAAGCCCGACAGCGAGCAGCGCGTTAGTGTCTTTGCGTTGTTTATTTGCATTAACTTTATTTTGCATTAACATGCTTCGTGCGTGTTTTACCTGCGTTTACAAGGAGGCTGTTGCACGCAAAATAACTATATATTACGAACACAAATACAAGCAAAACGTTATTTCCTTCCGTGGCTAAGGCTCGATTTACACTTCCTTGTACATTTACACTGTGTTCTTTCACATAAACTGATGACTTGAGCTTAAGAAATCTTGCTCTGATGTCTTTTAAAACAATACAGCAAATAAAGCCATAGGGAGGTAAACGTGGCAAATACTATAAGCACACACCCATTTCCATAAACCATTACACAGTTGTGTTTTGTCTATACACAATAAATGATTCCTAATTGGAAAAATGTTGCATTTGCTAGTTGTTTTTAGTTCATTCTCGTATTAAACGATTTTATTGTTCTGTGCTTGATTTCACAGCCGTCTCATTTCGGTGTGGCATCGCCCGGTCTGGGTGAAATGTCCTTTAGCTCCACATGAGCTCGACTATGTGGTACATCATGCAGAGTATTCAGAGCAAATACTCACTGTCGGAAAGGCTCATTCGAACAATAGCAGCTATTCGCTCTTTTCCGCACGATAATGTGGAAGATCTTATACGCAGGGTAAGTTGTGCTGATGCGGTTTTAATAAGGTGTCGCATCTCCCGCACTGTTAATAAGTTTGTATGTGGACCGCATCTCTCTTCACAGGGGGCGGATGTGAACAGGATGCACGGTACGCTGAAGCCCTTGCACTGTGCCTGCATGGTGGCCGATGCTGACTGTGTGGAGCTGTTGCTGGAGAAAGGCGCAGAGGTATAACGTGCACGATGCATTTATAACAAAAATCGTTTATTACATTTGTAATGTGCTTGAAGTTGCAGCCGATTTGCCAAAATTCAGTGTTTTGACCCTAGAAAGGTGATGTGTACAAATTGTGTGTCACCAGGGTCATCTGTGTGGTTGCTATGGTATTCAGGGTCATTGCTAGGTTGTTGTTAATTGACCTAAATTAGGATGATAGATAGATTAGAAAGATAGATGGAAATGTATGTTACTATGGCAACATGTGTGCTTTCTCACACAGGTAAATGCCTTGGATGGTTATAACCGCACTGCCCTGCATTACGCAGCAGAGAAGGATGAGGGTTGTGTGGAGCTCTTGCTGGAATACGGGGCTCAGCCTAATGCCCTGGACGGAAACAAGGATACCCCACTGCACTGGGCTGCTTTTAAAGATAACCCTGAGTGTGTTCGGGCTCTGCTGGAGAGCAGCGCCTGCCCCAACGTCCGTGATTACAATAACGACACACCCCTGAGTTGGGCGGCCATGAAGGGCAACCTGGAGAGTGTGCGCGTGTTGCTGGAGTACGGAGCTCAAGTCCACGTCATCAACCTGAAGGGCCAGACGCCGATATCACGGCTGGTGGCGCTGCTGGCGCGAGGCCTGGGAACGGAGCAGGAGGAAGAATGCCTGGAGCTGCTGTGCCGTGCCGCCGGGAGGTTCGAAATCCGCAGGGCCGACGGCTCCTTACCGCGTGAGCTCAGTAAAGATCCGCAGTTACTGGCTCGACTCACCAGCCTGGTGGCCCAGCCGCCTTCGTTGCGGGCCCTGGCACGATGCGCTGTACGTAACAGCCTGGGAGTGCAATTCCTCCCCTCTGCCGTCAAACAGCTCCCCCTACCAGAATCAGTGAAAGAATATGTGCTTCTTAGAGACTGAGGCAGGTGGGGGAGTCAGAGACTGACTGGGGGAGGTAGATGTTATCTGTGTATGTGATCATGTGATTGTAATGAGACTGCAGTCTGAAGTGTGTTTGTCTATATACAGTGCGTGAATAAGAGAGGAAGTTGCCAGTTTTTCTTTGTTGCTGTAATGATATTGAACAAATTCAGGGTTGCGGTGTGATTGTGTTTTAAGCAGAGAAATGTTGATCTGGTAGGAAAGGTTCAGTAATAACACTGAAATGTCACAAATTCCTCTGTGAACCCATAATGTTGTTAAAATTGAGCTTCAGTCATTAGGCAAAAATATGTGAAATTCTCTAATTGAAAAAACAAGAACATAATTTTGAAATAATATTTACCAGTTATATTAAAAACAAACTAACACGTAATACTTTAACATTGCACTTAAGTTATGATCCTATATTACATTTGGTTTTTTAAACGTATAAATATTTTTTATGTGTGCAGTAGAGTTGGATTTTTTTTAAACAGTTATACATTAAGTTTTAAAGTCAAATATCTTATGTTAAATTATATTGTGAAGTTTCCCAGTCGTCAAAAATAAATCCATCCCGGAAAGCCAGGGAAAAATAAAATCACATATTTAAGCCGGGTACACAAAACAACTATATATATATATATATATATATATAATTTTTTTTTAAACCATTAGAACACCTATTCACGTTTGTTTATTAGTCTCTGTTTTATTATAAAGAAGGAAAAGGGGAAAACATTATATCAGGACTTTCAAATAAATGTCTATTGCTGTCCACCTGTCACTTTAATAAACCAGGTCATCATAAATAGTTATCATAAACACTACTTTTTACTACCTGATTTAGTGTGTTGAATTGTATTATTCATATTTTATTTTGGTGCTGAAGATTGCAGAAAATGTGCTTCTAAGTTTGAAAGACAGAATAAATATAGCAAATATTTACAGCATTTACAGTCTTCTGTGTCAATATTGAGATTCCGTTTAAGTGGTTTGTCATGTCAGCATGATCGTTGTACATTTTGGAAGACCATGAATGAGGCGTCTTAAAGAATAACATTTGTATCATCTTGTGAAACCCAAAAGATTGTTTGCATCTGAACTAGTTTTATGCATGTAGACCAACAAGTAAAAATCTTCATGCATTGTTTAAATGTATCTGTTGCAATTATTTCCCCTTATCAAATAACAATGAAACCTTACGAGTTATGCCCGCATAATTTCAACAGTGACCAGTAGAGGGCGCAAAATGCTACATAATATAAAACAGTCTTGATAAAGATAAAGTCTTATCTGTAAGGGATTTTTAGCGTTCTTATATGTAATTCTTTCATGAAAGGAGAAAGCTGCCTTCAATCTGCCTTTAAATAGTTCAGGAAAAATAATAATAAATGTGATTATATCCTATATATAACCTATAATTATCGTAACAAACCTCACGAGACATTAATTTAATAATGCATTTCCTTTTTTGTTTAATTTGATTGTTTGATTGAAAGTGCATTTTTACAATTCCTGTATGTTATTTTGTTTTTTTAAATCACTTTATGAGGCTGCGTTTGTTAAATGTGTTTTCTGAATAGGAAATAGAATCGTAAGCATGTTTTTTTTTATCTTACACTGGCATTTTCAATTCCTTTCTTAAGAAATGACCGCCTGTGTTTTCCGCCATGCTTTATATAAACTCCTGTCCAAGCACAGGATGTCCTCTTTAAATGAATGTAAATCAGTCAGGAAGGAAGCTACAATAGGACTAAATAAAGGCTTTTCAAACTAACCTCCTCCATATCACCATGATCTTGTCACATAAAGTCATATAAATAAATGATGAAATCGTTTGAGTTGTTTCAAGAATGAATCAACATGTGCATTTAGTTTTTGATTATCTTATTGTTTTATGATTGCTATTATAATTTAGATGTAAAATGAGGATAAAATCATGCAATTAATAGAAGTTTTACAGAAGAAGAAACTACAATAATGTGTCATCGATTTTCCACTGCTTGTGGGCTACATTTCCTCTCGTGTCATGTGTTGTGTTCAGGTCGAGTTTCATACCTTCAGTTCACACCCCAGGTGAGTGTTGAGAGAGAGGGGTTTCGTGTGACGTCAACATCTCGCGAGGCTTCACGGGGAGGGGCGTGTCAGATTCCAAGAGAGGAGAGAGAGATAGAGAGTGGGATAGAGGGGTACTGTGGTAAGTTTGTAAACATTCTTTTTCTGTCAAAAGTGTGAAATCGGTGATTGCCTTTATTTATAACAATGTTCAAACGTTTTTTGCATCCGTTAAAAGATTTGTCTGTGATACAGTGTAAGTTTTATGAGGCGACTGGATGGACTGTCAGACGGGCAGTGGGCTAACAACGAAGTTTGCGCTTACAGGCAATACTGTCCGTATAGACTTGAGCTGTTGACAAGAATAGGGAGCAATTTTAGGAAGTCTCCTTTCGCCGTTATTTATTATCCTGTATATGCTTTAACCATATGCCTTTTGACTTTTGGTTAATTAATATGGTTCTTTGGTGATGTAAAATGAGTAGATCAGACACCACAGCCGTATCGTCGGATAGTTTATTTGTTTTAAAAGTACTCTGTTCATACTTTTTTTTCTAGCGGGGGGAGTATGAGCGGCCTGTAAGCTGGAAGTCCATGAATTCCATTTTTTTGAGTGGTAGTTTCATCCGCCAATGACACGCAACTAATAATTATGATTGACGTTTATTATAGCGAAACAGGCGTTAGATATTTTGGATTGACTTGCAGCTGACCAATCACAGTAAGCGTAGGGCGGGGACATGCGGGAAAAGGCTGGCTTTAAAGTTGGCATGTTCGCAAGACATCAAGTTAGCAAAGGGTTGCTACATAGTTAGCGATATTTCTTTTTTTGGCGAGTGCATTAAAAATGAAAGTTTTCTTTGTGTGTGTGTGTATTGCGGCAATCCAACACACAAGTTTGAAATTGCACAATAAAGTGTCGAGAAACTATACTTAAAAACAAAACCTGGTAATTCTGATTATTGTTGAAGTTGACATTCATGCATTTTCTACAAAATGTGGACTTTTTTTGTAATAGATGTACAGGAACTGAAACAAGATAAATTGGGATATTCCAATAAAGTTGCTGCTGGTATTTTTAACTGAAGTAAATGTACATTTTTTGTTCAGTTTTTTTAAACAGTGTTTAAGGACTTTTTCTGTACTATTTGATATGACAGATGAAGCCGTTTTTGTCAGGAAGAAATTACAGAAGTGTCTAACTGCAGAACAATATTTAATTGTTTTTAAAAACATAAACTTGTTTGTTTACAAAATATGTTAGATGGCTGTATAAAACTGGCACCTGCCAGTCCTGTTATTCCATAAAAGAGATTTTAAACTTTACCAAAACATTCAGATAAAAACAAGCATAATAAGATAAAAGTGTGTTTCAAAGCTTTTTTGCACATACAGCATCTGGTGTAGAATGACACTCCCTAAAACAGCCTGAAACAATCAACTTCATTTCATTGCATGTAAATGTTTCATTTTAGTGCATGTAAACACCATCCATATGTCTGAGGACCTGTAACCATAGATATAGGTCATCCTGCCATGGCATTTGTTAAATTCCAATCATGTTGCTCTTTGAAATGATTGGATGTCCCCATATAATACATCATCCTTTCAGTAGACATATTTGCATGTGCACCAGTGAGCGTTTTTGCAGCTGTTACAGTAATTGACTTGGCTAATGAGAGCTTGGAGTGCTATGTGTTGCTTTCACCTCTGCTGTGAAGTGTCTGTCTTAGCTAACAGCTCTACAACCTCAAGCTTTCACAACGTATTAAATACATTTTTACAGGAAGGAACTTCACGTGCCAGTTTGAGGTTATTCGCACGTGGAAACCTGCTGTTTCAGTATGCTACGTCATTTGTTAAACCATGCTCCACGATTAAAAGTCATAACTGTGAATAAATGACTATGTTATGATTGTGTAAATTGTCCTGGCAATAACTGTATACAGGAAATGTTATTGATATACATGAATGGCTGTACTGATGCAACCATAGAAGAAATAAAGTAACAGACGGCTTTAAAAACACAGCAGACCAAATAACAGTTCATTCTGCACACCTGTGCTGGTTTGAAATGATGTAATATTTGGTCTGCACACCTGTGCTGGTTTCAAATGATGTAATATTTGGTCTGCACACCTGTGCTGGTTTGAAATGATGTAATATTTGGTCTGTTCAAAAAGGTCTGGCTTTTAAAGATCTGGGAAAACCTGTTGGAAAATAATGTATGAACAGTTGTGGGTTTAATGAATGAAAAATTACATATTCCTTTTGGGAATCACAAACGTATGATATTTCATCAAATTATGATATTTACATGTCATCGTGTTGTTGTAATATTTAGAAAAACAGAAGAAAATGCCAGGACTGAGTTATGTCCATCTGAACTCGATTAGCTCTTTCAGAACTTTTGCTAGACTGGAAGGTTGTGGTGCGTGTAATGTATACACAAGCCATTGTTTTGCATTGTTTGTAATATAGCCGGATCAGATTTATTTTTTTCTGTTGCATGCAGGTGTGGGGATTTGGTGTCACTCTTCTGTGGCTTGTGTCTGACATTGTTATAGCGGTAGAACAAAATGAGCCAGGAGAATGATCTGTTTTGCAGAGGAGACTTTAGGACCACATTGTTTATGGCAGGATACAAGCCCGGGGGATTGCATCGGGCCGCATTGTGTATTTCCTCACCATGGAGTTAGCACTGGGCACACTGCAGTCATGCAGACATAGATATAGAGTTTCATTTGTTCCATTTTCTAAAGCTCAACTTCAGTCAGGTCATATAAATCTATATTGATCATAGTACACACCCTAGATTGCTCGTTCCCGACATATACTCGAGCCCCAGAACCTTTGGCCTTCACCTGTGGGTTTCCGAACACCCTTCAGAGCCATTCATTCCATTCTCTGTTCCCTGCCCCCCTCTGCTGCTGTGTATTTGAGGGGTCTTCCTTACTCTCTGGCAGTTCATACTCTGGATTCCTCATTCTTGGCTCCAGCTGGAGCTATTAATACCGTTTGTTTTGTCAGTTTCCTAGCAGACAGCATCAAACAGTGAACGCTAGAGGCTGATTATAGATGGGTCTTGCTACACCGTCCACCTGCTGAGTAGGAGAAATCCAAGTTAGTGGGATGCTGCCTGTCGTCTTGTCTGACCAATATGACCCAACTGATCCAGAGGAACCGGGCCGAGATGCAGAACGCATCTACAGCACAGGATTCCCATGCTCTAGGGAAAACATGAAGGAATTTTTAAAGATTTTCAGGCCTGGAAAAGTTACTGAAAATTATAAAATCATTGTGCCATTTTTTTATAGTTAATTTAAATGTTTGTAGTTGTGTAGCCCTGTTGTGAAATAATTAATCACCTATAAATTGCTATTTGTGGGTGCAGTATGTAATTAGCTGATTCTTAAAAAGCTTTATTCAGTACTCATGAGTGACGCTAGGTCGTTGCAATTCTGTGTTGCTTTACTGCTAATATTTGCTTCTGTATGTTATTTTGTGATTTCCCTTCATTTGTATGTCACTTTGGATAAAAGGATCTGCTAAATGATTAAATGCAAATAGGAAATGGAAGCGACATGGAAATTCAGTGGTCAAAAGGTTTGGAAACCCTGATTGCAGTTTTTAACATCTTAACCAAAGCAGTGCAGCTCAAATTCCAGCTGTGATCTAATAGCTTAAGTAGATGATAGACAAACTGAGGTGTTGAGTTAATCTTTTGTAGTGCTAGACTAGTAAAGGTGGTGGATGTTGTTAGAGCCGTGGTCTAGCGGTTAACTCAACCTATTAGGCTGTGATTCTTATGCAGGCAATGCGTGTTTTGAGATCAGATCCCTCTTATTATTTTTTCTGTCTTTATCAACAAAAAACAAAGGCCAAAATGGCATTTGTAACATGTTTTAGAATGTAATTTGATTAATACGTTTTTTTAAATTGCATTTAAAGTATTTGAAAAGTAGAAAGTAGTTTAACACAAGCACAAACTTAATCGTAATCATAACAGGAAACAGTTTTTGATTACACCCGACTGTGTTTGTGATTAATTCATCATGGCTCTGTTTTTGTTTGGGATGGTCAGTGTAGCACACACTGAGGCCAGCTAACCTCTGATCAGCTGCTGGGCTCTGTTGTGGTGAGAAACCTCAGACTATCTGTGAGCATGCGTACCTACTTTGAGTCTTCCTGAGAGTTGAGCACATCACCAATGGTATAACAAGCGGATGCTGGTTCTCATTTGTATATGGCCTTTTTGCATTTCTCAGACCAAACTGACGTTGTCTATCGCAACCAGCTCTTGCACCAATCGGTTGGCCCGTATGTTGAGCGAGTGAAGTCTGCAAGAAATCAAACTGCTTAGCTTGTACGTCACTTTGATCTAAGCTGTATGGGAAGGCCCATTCAGGGGCGAACAAAATGCAGTTATTTTCTTCATGGAAAACATGGAAGGAGACTTGGCAGTGGCTGTTTATTTCTTAGCTCTGAACCGTGCGTCACGAGACTCATGAACACAATTGAAATTCAGAGCTGCAGACATTAGTGTTTAGTGCCGAGACTCTCTATTGCTGTCTTGAGAATGTTCGTTGTTGTTTACAGTGAAATTTTTTGTAATAGTGCTGCATCGTATGAAAGTGCCTCAGGCTAGTGGTTTAAACAGCTTTTTAAATTTCCTAGATGACAAACACAAGTTTTCTAAGTGTAAAAGCCAGCAGTAGAAGTAAACAAAGATATTTGGTTTTGTAGTGTTTACGATTGTAGTTGCGTAACTCGTCAGACGTCACTGTGAGCTGGTGGGGCACAATGAAACTTTAATGTTCTCATCTCCTCCCTCTCTCCATTTAAATTTAATGAACATGTTCTTTTTTCCATAATTTCCAACGCGTGGAGTAAGTGTAGACATAGGAACTTCTGCGGGCACGCATGACAAATATAATCAGCCCAGCCAAACTAGTTAAACATCACCACAACTAAATATAACACGTATAAAGAATGTGACATTTCAGTTAGATTGTGTTAATAGACTAGTTTTAGAGCTGTTCACCCACTGTTGAGTTTTTGTGTTCTGCCTGCAATATTTTTGTAATCATTTGTTCATGTTTACATGTAGATGGACAACTTTTGCAATTGCATTGCCAGCTTTTTAGAGCATTTTGTAAATGGCTCCTTACTCATTCTGTGGCTGTGCTGCCTGTAGTCTGCCTGTGGTCTGCCTGTAGTCTGCCTGTGGTCTGCCTGTTGTCTGTCTGTGTTCTGGCTGTAGTCTATAGTCTGCCTGTGGTCTGCCTGTAGTCTGTAGTTTGGCTGTAGTCTGCCTGTGGTCTGCCTGTTGTCTGTCTGTGTCCTGGCTGTAGTCTATAGTCTGCCTGTAGTCTGTAGTTTGGCTGTAGTCTGCCTGTGGTTTGCCTGTTTGTCTCGTCTGGCTGTATTCTGTATATAAAATAAATGTAGATATATCTCTCTCCATATATATATATATATAAAAATATATTAAATCATGAGAAGACTACATCGGCCAACCCCGTTCTGAGAACCAGCCATATTTTGGGTCCATCAGAATCTAGGAAACCTTTTGTTTTGTCTGATTACAAAATAATGTTGAGCATGTGTTTGTTTGTGTGGAAGATACTGGCAGCTCTTCTGGAATAACTTCAGCTAATGGGGAAAGAGGGAGTGTCTATAACAGTCTGACGTTCAGACATGCCATTCCTCTGGATCAGTGCAGCTTATTCCAGATATGTCCCTCCAGAATTACTTTTATTACGCTTTCCATTCTTCATTTGCTTTCAATACAGTCATGTAACGTTCCAATGTGTTCCATTAGAATGTCATCAATCAATCTTATCTCTTCTTTAAATCGGTTCCCGGTGTCAAGCAAAATAGTACCAGCAGAGCCTTTTGATGTTCGTGTAGATGGCTTGAGTTCCTGTGAAAAGTGATGAGTGTGGGTTGCTGATATTTGAGCCTGAGAATCGGGTGGAGGAGTTCAAAGAATGACTGTGGAGGAACGGAGTCAGACAAAGGTGTAGAGTGGCACTGGAGATGCTGGAGAAGAGAAGTGGAGATGGTGTCAAGAAACTACAATATAAAAACAGAGGAGGGGCCGGAAAGAAGGATTGCTTTGCTTTGAGCAAATCCTGAATGGCTGCTCCTCCTTAAACTGCATGTGATTGGTCCAACGATCCAGCCCCCAGTGTGAAGGAAGTATCACCAGGGAAACTTGTAGTTGCTGGGCTAACATGCGTGTTTATTTGCGTTATTTTTAAACACCCATCTCTTGCTGCACTGAGTGAACCCGGATCATCTCTGTTTTGTCTGTTTTGGAAGCAACCGTACAACTTCAGAATCCAGACAAGCACCAGTAATGTTCTCGTCTTCTCTTCCACAGTTACATTGCAGAGTCTTTGCAAAGATGGGGGACGACAAACCTTTTGTGTGCAACGCTCCGGGCTGTGGGCAGGTAAGTTTGCTTTCTGTTTGTGTTGGGTTTCAGGTGTGGGTGTGCTTTGGTTCAGAGGGCATTCTTCTCCGGTGGTTGAAGAAGACAGGCTTGCACGTTCCTCTCGCCCGTGGCAACGCGTCGGTCTGATTGTGTGAAGTGAGACACACGAGCTGCAGGCCACTTGCGCACCACTCTGTAAACGTGTTGTTTTTGTCGCATCGCAAGCCACAGCAAAAGGGCACTTGTGAAACTGTGCTAATGTCTCCTCCACTTTCTGACTCACCAACTCAGCCAATGAGTAATCAGTACTCGGTTATCGCCTAAACTTGTCCTGTTTGAGTCAAAGGCCATACAGATGCTATAATTGAAGCTCTTTAACTTAGTTATGTCAGAGACGTTGGTGAAGTAGGTCAAGAGTTTGCTGCGATTTTCCTAATCTGTATTTTTGTCTTGTTCACTGGTAAAAAATATTTGCAAACATTCCTAAAACAATATAGATTTAGTGGAGTAACATTGTAAGGTATGTAATGATAATACAACTTGAATTAAGTTTATTTTTCTTATACTCAATTGGTAAATTGTTGTTTTCAACTTTTTAAACAGCATGTTCTGAATGGCTGATGAAGGTATTTGACCCAGATGTTGTTATTTAATAAAATCTTGCAATCTGTAAATCTGCAGAACCTGTTTTTAGGTGTCCTGCACACCTGCCCATGGCCTTTTAGATGTGTGAGGGTATTTCTTTATTTTTAGAAGAATGCTTAAAAAAAAACATTTTTTCTTTGGTGTAAGAAAACATATACTAAAGTATATAGTATATACTTCAAGATATACTAAAAACATATATTTTAAATCAATTTTTCTTTTAAAGTACATTTTGTCTTGAGGATGTTTGCATGTTTTTACTGTGAAACAAGATAAATACTGGAGACAATGATTTTGGCAGTGCAAGAACTGACAAACAATGTGGCCTTAGGAGACATGTGTTGTTTGAGAGCACTGGAAAGTGAAAGAGCAAGTGATTAAGACCCGTCCTACTCAGTGAAACAGTGATGGTAGTGTTGTGGTTTTGATCTGAGTGTTTTCCTTTACGGTTATGTAGAAAACAGTATGCGGGCCGAGCTACAGCAATTAAACGGTTACATCCCGCCCCTCCTAATGCAAACCCAACAGTGATCTTTTAAAAATGCTGTTGGCGGGATAAACTTGAGAGTTTGAGGGAACAACATGAGCTTGATAAATAATTTAGGCTAGTCGTTTGCAGATGTTTCTTTCTTAAAAACCACAGAGACCAAGACTGTTTACCTTTGCTTGCTCTGACCTGAGCCAGACTCTGAACAAAATCTTTCTGTTTTGCCCACATAAATGATGGGACCTTAGAGATCTGATTTACTTAGTGGTGCTTGCTGAGGTATATTGGCTGTAACTAACTCACACCTGAGAATGTAAAACATTTTGATGCTAAAACTTACTACTCAAATCTCAATACAGATATTGCTTGACAAATAAATGGGTGAAATATTCCAAAGGGGTTTTGTAATTGTATAAAAAAAATTAAAGACGTACCCAAGCCATATCTAGATCTTTGAGACTTGTTTTTTTTTTACCTGGCCAGTAAGCAAACGCCCAGAACAACCGAGCACCCGTTTAGCAACACTACCTAGCAGCCTTAGCCTAGCAATGCCTTAGCAACCCCCATAACACCCTAGCAGTGTGAGTTTACACAGGCATTTTCCAATTAAGAAAATGTATAAATCTGGTTTAAAATTCCAGTTTTATTTCTCACAGTCGTATACATGGATAGTAGCTTTATAACCACTCAGTTCCTGTAAACCAAAACCTTTAAGAGCACGTAAGGGTTGAAAAGGTTTGGTTGAAATGGAGATCAGGTTATCAGGTGTAAAAAGGTGATCAGGGCACATCTGTCAGGCTCAGTTAACACTGGTGTGTAGCTGGATGAGGGAGTGATGCTCTACTGTAGTAAAGGTATTGTTCTTTTGTTGACTGGCAAGCGCTGTTTGCGTCACATTTAAGTCCATAGGGGTTTAGGATTGTTTTGCCTCATCCCAGTGAACCACATATTCACGTGACTGCACTGTTTTGTCAACCAATTACTGACAAACAACACGCCAGAAAGAACCGAGATCTGAGATTACTGAGCAGGGTAAATGAATACCTTTCACTGTACTCTGATTATAATGTGCTTTAAATCTGATATCGTACGCCAATTTCCTCTGTATTGTAGCTCGATTCTAACACAAGAATTGTGATGCCGAAATGTTTTCAAACCTGAAGGTAGTCAGAATGGATTTGACTAAAAGCAACACAGCCCAGCTAACAATTGTAGGTTGTAAGAATGTTTCTGTTAGGTAACAGAAGTTTTTTAGATGTTGTATTAACATTATTGCTTGGGTATAAGAATATTATTTAAATTCTGTAACATTTTTAAAACGTTCTTCTAACAACTTAAGAATAATGTTTTTGATAGATGATATATAGCATTAAAAGTTCTACTTATGTTACTGCAAGAATGTTTTTGATAACTTTGAAAGAACTTTTAAAGAATGTTAGCCAATGTTCTGAGTACATTTCCTGTTAGCTGGGCGCTTGCTCATTATATGTGCTTTTTTAACCTGGACTAGGGGTGGAAAAATGTCAGATCACAATTTTATTTTAGGCAGGCTCACGATTCACCATCTTATGATTTTTTTTTTCCCATGTTGGTTTCTAAAAGTTTAGGGTTTTGCAAGTTACTGAGCAGTACAGCCAAACTAATGTTCCTTTCCCAAAAAATGCATCCCTACAAAGTACATAAAAAATAAGACACAGTATTACAGAAATAGGGTGATGGGTTATAGCTAAGCATCGGTGACACTATTTACATTTATGCTTGACTAGCCAAGGTACAGAAAAGCCTAAATGCAACAAACCTTTTGCTATACGATCAAATAAAAATAGTTGATGCAAATTAGTTTCGCTCTTTGTGTTAATCATGCGCCGTTGTCATGGCCACCGTAACTTTTAAAAGTTAGGAGAGAGGAGGTTTCGGGTCACGCAGTTGTTGTATTGGTGATGCTGGCACATCTAAAAATAAGCTTCTGACACTTGACTGTTTCCACTTTGCGCTGTCATGGCTGAAGTGTAACCGTGACATGGAGCCAGAAATAATCTGAAGTAGACTGTGAAGAGTCCAGGCCGGTGAGTCCTCCTCCAGCCCGGCTTGAGTCATGAAATCCTCTCAGAAAGAGGAAAAGCGAAAATCTTTACAATCCCACAGGCCCCATTTCTGCCTTTCCTCATTTGAAAACATTATGCTGTATGCACCACATGATTTCACATGTGGTGCATACAGTATCAAATTACAGTTACGTGTTATATATTTCAAATTGGGTGTTTGTATTAACGTCCAATTAGAAATATATAATTGGATGTAAAAATATACAATTGAGCGTGTGTAATTTATGGTACTGGGGACAATTTATATGTGGTATTCCAAAAATGTCCGTAATGCTGGATTCCTAAACATCCATGTGCGTGTGCATGCGTTTTACCACAGTAACAGCTGTTTCGTTTCAAAAGTAAATATAAAAGTACATGACTGATGCACGACTGCCTGTTATAAATGCTAATCCAGTACATCTGTGTAGTTTGCTCACCCTGTAAGCCACCATAGCCTTCACAACTCTACTGAGTTCAAGCACCATACCACAAAAATGTCACCATAACATCAGTGTTGTTTCATTTTAACAAGTATTTGTCGTGCCAATTTTACATTGTTTGTGCTCATAATGCGGCAAATGCGGAAGTTTGGTTCTTGGCTTAAAATGCTTTTTCAGCACTTCTGCATGGAGGCAAAGAGATATTACTTCGCTGGAACATTGGTTATGTGTCTCGAGGCTATAAAAGGGCACAAGGGTCAGTTGTGAAACAGATAACTGCCTCTACTGTACGTTTTTGTCTTGTGCAAAGGGCTGAGGATGTAGAGTAACATCCTACACCACAGACTTTGAGCTGTGCATGGATTCGGTGAAAGCCGATCGCTCATTATGAAGTTCTCTCTGGCCTACATTTTCCGCTTCCAAAGACAAATCTTGTCAGTGCCACTCCCTCTTTTTCCCTTGGAAATGTTTCTGCC
Source organism: Ambastaia sidthimunki (assembly GCA_036877625.1). NCBI lineage: Eukaryota > Metazoa > Chordata > Actinopteri > Cypriniformes > Botiidae > Ambastaia > Ambastaia sidthimunki. The sequence goes on from JAZGTK010000743.1 coordinate 38,547, forward strand.
CTGAGGTCTTGGAATGCTTCTTTCTCTACTTCTGGTCAGATTTGTCTGGTAATCCATCTGTTGGTCTGTCTCTCTGTAGAGGTTTACTAATGAGGACCACCTGGCTGTCCACAAACACAAACATGAAATGACGCTCAAATTTGGACCCCCCAGGACCGACTCCGTCATCATTGCAGGTACTTTTACCCACATGGTGTGACACAGAACAAATGTCGTCCTTAAAATATGGCAACTTTCTGACTTACAAAATGTTGAAATCGTAGTTTTCTCTTATAAATCTGATTTCATTTAATTTCACGTTTGATGCCAGACTCATTCCACTTGTGACATCACACAGTCACACAATCATCAGATGTATCATTTTCTTATTAAGGCACTTGAAAAATTCATATAATTAAAAACAAATGTGCAAAACTATAAAAAGTTTCCAAAGAATTCATATTGCTTTCATATTGTTTAATAAAAGTTATGCTAGAATTCTGTGTATATGGTGCTGCTTGAATATTTGAATATCTTTTATGAAAAAAAAAGACAGAAAAGTTTTTCAGCATATTTTGAAAATAACCTATTGTCCCATAGTGCCTTGTTTTTTAATTTAGCCTCAGATGTTTACATAAAAAAATTTAAAAAACTCTTTACATTTTCTTCTGTGTCTATGTTTTTATATGGAATGGTAACCTGGAATGTTAATGCCACTTTGGCATTGAAACAAAAACATTTTACATTGAGATTTAACATCGTAATTTGATATCATTACTTCATAGTTAAGAAGGTGAAAAATTCACAACGTGCTGTTTTGTTGTCACATTAAACCCTTGGGAAAAACACAAACGTGAAACCATAAAGAACAGCCGTGAACTCTCTCGGATTCGTTGCATTAAATCGCAAACAGATTTTGTTCGTCTCATTACGCCGGCATGCGCAGCTGCGTCGTCGTGCGATGGGCTTCAGATCGTCCTTGAGGCCGTCCAACACAAGGAAACAATGAGAACTCTCTGTTTCTCGCTCTCTCCCCCAGACCAGACGCCAACTCCCACCCGTTTCCTGAAGAACTGTGAAGAGGTGGGCCTGTTCAATGAGCTGGCCAGCTCCTTCGAGCAGGAGTTCCCCAAGGCCCAGGAAGACGAGGACAAGAGAGCCAAAAACCCGGTGAGCTTTGGGACTGGGTGGAGGGTTTCATACAGTCAAACGGTCTGACGTGCTTCAAACACGAGGACCTCGGGCTGCCTGCTGCCAGAACTCCGATTTATGGACTGTAGAGTTCTTTATCTGCTCTCATGTCTGACGCTGCCTCATTTTTCTTCCTGTCTGCATATTTCTCAATGTACCTCGATGTAGTTGCCTGCTCCCAACTCAGGAGCGCTGGACATGAGCCTGCAGACGGCATCAGATGTTAAGGTGAAGGAGGAGGACCCTGTAGAGGTGGACTCCTCTCCGCCCACCAGCCCTGACTCCATCTCTAGCATGTCAGATAGCAACAAAGGGCCCACAGGCAGAGGAAAGGTAGGAAGAACATGCAACCCATGTATTTTTGATATGTATGTTATATATGTTAATAATTTTGTTAATAACATTTATTTTAGTTATCATTTTATAAATGTCTAGGTGTTATATAACTGTTTTTAAAAGATTGTAATAAATAAAATAGGTCTCATTAAAAGGCGGTTGGATGGTTTGATGATAAATCATTTAGTATTATTTAGTATTATTTAGAAATCTTTTAATATTATTTAAGAAAAATAAGCAATGAAACAGTGTTGTTTGTTAAAGTTAACAAATCAAGTTAAAGTATCTTTTGCCTCTCTGTCGCCATCTCTGTTTGAAACCTAAAATTGCAGGTTACATTATGTACTTTTCATTACGGGTATTGAAATCAGATGACGCCAAACCAACTCCGGGAAATCGGACCCCACATCTCAAACTATAAATCATTATTATAAGCTACCATCACAAATCGGGTTAAGCAGATTCTGTAAAAAAGTGATGCATTATAGCTTTAATGTACTGTAAGTAGTATGCAGGAAGCCAACATATGAATCAAATTTATGCTAGCGGAGACTTTGGCATTCAACTGTCATTGTGCATTACACCAAATAGTGTGTTTGGCAAAGGCTGAACATAATGTGTTGAGTCACTAAACAAACAATTATCACTGGATGATGTCTGGTTTGGCCTGATCTGTGGAAGCAAATGGTATTGCTTTTCAGTTAAAACCTCCAAGATCTTCACTGGCTGATTATCTTTACAGGATTCTCCCCTGAGACCAGCCATCAGTTCAGCTCCCACCCCTGCCATAGTGCGGCCCGGTTCCCTCCCCCTGCACCTGAGTTATGACAGCCTGCAGCCCACCATGCCTTCCCCGACCTCCGTGATCACCCATACCCCACCATCCAACCGCACGCTGGGGTAAGAAACCAGCCACTGAGTGTCCGTGAGGAGCTGGTGTCCTGAGCGTCTGAAATGGAATATTTATTCTCCGTGACTCACTCCTATATGATTCACTGTTTTGCTTTATGTTGGTGTGGAACAAATTTTTAGGAAACTGTGGGCAGTTTATTTATGCTGCTGTGCTTAAAGTTCTAAAAATGTTCAGAGCAGTAAGAAAACGGCTTGATTTTATCTGCATTTTTGCTGTAATTGCTTATAAACCTCTGGAAATTTCTGTGCTTGTCCTTCAGGTCTCCTACTGGTCTGTACCCAATGATGATGCTTCCTAATGGTCACACAGTACCTGTGCTTCCAGGACCTGTTCAGATGCCTTCTGTGATATCGGTACATTTTAAAGATGCTGTTTCCTACAATTATTTTTGTCCACTTATCTTTTCGCTTGAGGTCTCTTGCACAAAAAATAGTCATAAAAGGTTTTTCATAACTATTTAGTGTAGTGTTCTTATCGTTCCTGTAGCTCAGTGTAGCGTTCCTGTAGCTCAGTGTTGCGTTCCTGTAGCTCAGTGTAGCGTTCCTGTAGCTCAGTGTAGCGTTCCTGTAGCTCAGTGTAGCGTTCCTGTAGCTCAGTGTAGCATTCCTGTAGCTCAGTGTAGCGTTCCTATAGCTCAGTGTTGTGTTCCAGTAGCTTAATTGGTAGAGCATTGTGTTAGTGGTGCAAGTTTTTGCACCGTAGTTGTAAAGAGTTTGGGTGGGGAAGGAACCTTGCAGTGTTAATGTACATCATATTCAGACATGAGACTTTATTTAAAAAAGACAATTGCAAATTTCATCATTTGTCTGTTGGAGATAGTGTTGGCAAACCATTGGTAACCCAAAAATCCCCAAATGCTAAAAAAACTGTGTTTACCTGAGACCTTGAAGTCAACATGTTTTTCTCTGGTTTTGGCTTTAAATTGTAAACAGATATGCGCTTATTAAATAAGTCGCCAGAATGCCGGTAAATGCGTTTACGTGCAGAGTAAAATGAAGGTAACATGTAAACATTCATGTGTACCGATTAGATTTGATTTCAGTGTTTATGTATATGACCTTTACCTGATAAAAGATCTGTGGAGTCATTCATAAACTGCTGTGGAGTCAGTCATATGTTTTATATTGTGCTCTGTGGTGTAGCTGGCGAGGCCTCTGTGTATGGTGCCCAACATTCCAGGAATCCCCGGCCCACCACTAGGGGGCAGCAGTAGCGGCTCTTCATCACCCTCTGGTTATAACCCCCACACTGAGGCCAAAATGGTGCGTTGAAATCTTCTCTTCTCTATATAGTTACAATCCTAAAATGACAAAAGAAGAACACTCCACTTTCTCATCCTGCTACCATGTTAAATGTCTTTATTGGGCGTGACACATGGGTGATTGATTTCACAACAAACACACAAACATTAGCTTGTGCCTGCACAGAACAGCTCTGTCTGTATTTCACAGGGCGTCGAGCTGTCAGATCAACTTTTTAAAACATCATGTACAGACTTTTAAGTGTTGATTTTCTTTCCAACACGTGGTTCAGTCTTTCATAGCTTTTTTAATGTGCTATAGAAGAGTTTAGAAGTATTGGATGGTGTTTGAGAGTTGTGGCTTTAACAGCTGGGTTATAATAAGCTAGACTGTCATCTGGTACAGCATTAACACTATCGCTCTGTTCCAATATATAATAAGCTGCCTCGCTGCCTACTACAAACATTCTGTCTTCTGTGGCAGCACCCTAACTTTAATGAATGTATGGATTAATTACACATATATTTATAATCCACTGCTAATTGTTTCTCATGCTGCGTTTGCCATCTCAGGTTTGAGCTCACTGCAATGCATGATGGGATTGGCATCTCTGTGAACGAGACATGCTGCCTTAAATTTAGAAAATGAGCGAATGCATTTTAAAACAGAGCTAATGTGTTTCCTGTCATATACAGAGGCTGAAGGCAGCATTATCACAGCAGATGCCTGCAGCTCATGGCTGTATCGGCGTGGCCATGGGTTCCAGTGCGATGGTTCCTCAGAGGATGGAGCAAAGCCAGCTGCTGGTCCAGCATCCGGATGCCCCGTCCCCAGCCCAGCCACAGGTACACACATGCAGATTCAAGCAGAGATGAAACAGACGTGAAACATTTCCAGTGTGAAGACCTGTATTAACAAATCAAAATATTCGGCTGATACACACATGGATGTTTTTTTCCTGAAAGTTTGCTGCGTACTGAAACTATTAATAGAAAAGTCTCTCCATGTTTCTTATTTACTTCCTAATCCCTTGTGTGGTTTCTAGTCACAAAGAAGGACAATTTAGACTTCCTGACATGCCATGAACAGATGGCTGCGTGTTTGACAAGCAGCATTTTTCACCCTGTTGTGGCATTAATCAGTAAACATCTGTGTTTGTTTCGCCCTGCTGTGTTCAGGTGTCACCCGCTCAGCCCACCGGTGGTCGCAGGCGGAGGACGGCAGATGATGACCCTGATGAGAGGAGGCAGCGCTTTCTGGAGCGGAACCGAGCTGCGGCTTCTCGATGCAGACAGAAGCGTAAACTGTGGGTCTGCTCTTTGGAGAAGAAGGCCGAGGAGCTCACCTCCATCAATGTCTCACTGACGGTTAGTGTGAGCAGAACATCCTGGTCCAAAGATCTTGCATGTGAAAGAGCTTTGAGGTATTGCACACAGCTACTTGAGAATTGTGTTAGGAACTTAGGGACAAACAACAAAAATGCAATGCATGGGATACTGTATCCTACAATGCAATGCGCTCGAATTGATCTTCTATTTTAAACTTGTTTATTCTATTTTTGACAATTGAAATATCAACTACTATTAATTTTCAACATTTATCTGGCCCTATTATTTGACTGAAAAGTTTAGAAATTATCAGAAAATTTGAATATTTTTTCTGTAGTATAATGTCAGTATTCCATTATGAACATAAATTCCAAAAACAAAACACAAATGTGTTACTTCCACTATGCAGTGAAGTATACAGTAGCTTTTATTTTGCTTTTCACAGTTTCACATTTAATCTGTATTTGTCTGTGTCCACAGAACGAGGTGTCTCATTTACGAAACGAAGTTGCTCACCTGAAGCAGCTGCTTTTAGCCCATAAAGACTGTCCCGTCACCACCCTGCAGAAGAAAGCAGCCTACATGGGTGAGTGAAGATCTCGCCCTGTCATTACTTCCCTCTGCTGGATCTGTGGTGTGTTTACTGACTCTCATTTCCTGTGTCCCTCAGGAGAGGAGCATATTAAAGAAACATCCGAGCCCACGGGTTCCCCTGCGCCGGTCATTCAGCACAGCTCTTTGGCCCTCAGCCCCTCGTCCGTGGTGGGGCCCAACGGCCTGAACTCCCGTGCGGCAGCGGAGGCTGTGGCCATGTCCGTGCTGGCGGGAATGGGTAACCAACGGGGGGAGAGCGGTGGGCCATCTCACGTCATCATGACCACACAGTCCCACCCTTCCAGCAGATGATGAGAACACCTAACGGTCTGCCTGGGACTCTGGCATCTCTCTCGTGCCATCACTCTCTGGCCTGGAGCTGCATTCTGGGAATGAACTGGGACTATATAAACATAAAGAGAGAGACAGATTGTTGTTCATTTTGCCATAGACTACGGGGGCTGGACTCCAAACCATGCTCTCTTTTGCATCCTCTATAACCTTAAACTTACTCTCCGCTCTCTTGCGTTGTCCCTGACCTCTACTGGCTGTAAGACTGCAGAGCACTTCCTGTCAAAAAAAGTGTCCCCATATACATGCTGCAATAAGTGAGAGAATGCGACGCGGTGCGCTTGACGCATTTAATGCGCTTGATGCGTTAATCCTCATAATCCACATGCAGTCCAGCAATTCAGTGCTATATATGTTCTCATTGTTATTTACTTTGTTTCTTTCTGTTTTAGAGCAGGTTTTAGGTTTTTCAGGTGACCTTCCCCCTCATCTGACCCTCGCTGAAATCGTACCTCATTTTTAACCTGTTATATACGTTTATAATCGATGTGTGCATGTGTGCTTCTTGTGTGGCTGTACAGCGACGTATGATGGAAATAGCAGTTTGAAGGACTGATACACTAAGACTGCATTGTTAGCATGAAACCTTTTGCCATATGTAAACTGTATTGCATTGGCACATTGCATTCAGTTTGGACTATAGATCCTGATAGGTGTTGTTTGTTTGGTCATATTATTGCTTTGGTTTTTTGTAACTGTGTATTACAGACTCAGAACCCGCTAACAGCAGGCTTCTAAAGGTCATGAATTTAAATATTTTTTTCTGGAGTTTTTCTGGAGTTCATTGTCTTGAGAAAACAGCAAAGCGAGTGTCAGTTCCCCTGAGTATGTTATTTCCTCTTCCTGTGACGTGATTAACGTGCTCCAAGTTTAACTTTAGCTTGAGTCAAGTTGGCCACGGTTAACTGTTGAGGTTCCTAAATTAGTCATAATTTTTACCCTGTCTTTTTTCTTTTTAGCTATTCCTGTTTTTTTAAAACTCAAGAGATAAACCCGTCTGCTGTGTTCTCATTTCACAGAACAATAGCCCAGGACCCCCAAGTCCATATGTACACACAGCATTTGTAACACAATACCCCTCTAACATGGAACAGTCTCAGAGCATTTGCTAACGTTCTGTAAAAGTTCTCTCGAATTTATCAAAAAAGTTCTTGCAGTAAGATTAGTAGAATGTTTGCTTTTTTTTAACTAGGATACTCTGTAACACTATTTATTTGTCTGGTCGTCATTCACACATGCACAAAACTTTTAGTGCAGAGAAACATTTAGAAAAGACAGATTTCTGCATTATAATCACCTCAGTGCCTCTAATGTTTCTGTCAGCTCACTGGGTATTAGATGCCCATGTTAATGCCTTAACTGATTGTCAACCGTTAAGGCATGTATCAGGAAATATGCAAAGCTTTATGTCTGTATGATCAGGTCTGGGGTAAGCAGTTAACGATAATGCCTTTTCTTTAACTGCAGTGAGATATCGTTGCCCCTCATTTTTTAGCGTGTTCTATACTGCCACCTAGATGTTATGGGGTGTAATTACACCCAGCGAGGCTGCAAGAAACAAAGAGGATCCAGTTCCACTGATGTTTGTACAAACACGTGGCCTTCTACGACAAGCAAACACATTTAAATGTAAGAAAGCGTATAAACGAGGGACTATGATGTAATGTTGTTGCTCAGTGTATGTTAACTTGAATTTTCTTTCTTCATTTATTTTATTTGCAGGGTATAATACTGCATTAATATAATGTCAGTCCAAAATGTATATAGGCCTGTCAAAAATGCACTAAAAAGGTCTGTTTTGGATTTTCTTTTATCGTATGGGATCTCTAAGATTGTAGAGTTCTCTTTAAAACATCACATGTCTGTGCGTATTCAGTCTGAAAACATATCAAAACTTCCTAGTTATCATTTGACTGATAATTCCCCAAATGACTCTTAGTTTCAGTGTTAACCATCGCTATATGTGTTGTGTTCTGTTCTAGCTTTCACTGCAGTTTGTCAGCCATTTATACTGTAGGACTGATGTTTTGAAATAAGCAGAAAAGAGAATTTATAGCTTTGACTGGCACATGTTTCACACTTTGCTGTATGCTGCCAGTACTATAGAAATATCTGTTATAAGGAATCTTTAACTTTTTTTGTGTTGTAATACAAAAAAGTAGAAATTCTCTTGTAAACTTTTTTATTCTTTTTGTTGTTTTAACACATTGTACTCCAATATTTGAAGTTATTTTTATTTTTTAAAGAATTATAAGAATACACGGAATAGAATATCCGTGAATCCCCATCTGATAACTGATAATCACATTAAAGTTTTTAGTCAAATTTTCTAGTAATGGACTTAATGATCCATAATTCCAACATAATGCACAATTAATTTATTGTGGAATTAGTTCATGCAAGTCAAAATAAATGGTTTCCTAAAGATAGCTGGACTTATCAAAATGACTGATAAAAACTGATAAAGTTCCTTTAGAATAAGGTGAAAATCTGATAGGCTAAAGGAAAAAAGTTATTGTAAAAAAAGTGTTTGTCTTTTACGAGAAATAACCTCACTCCACAATGGACTGATTGTTTTTAGAATTGTCTTTGTAATGTACATACGTGTATCATATATATTTACTATTTTTCATGCATGTTGAAGTGAAATATTCTGAACACAGTGCTGCAGTTTGATTAAAGGAAGATAAACAAAGCAAATGTTTCTGATCTTATTTAGATGCCAAAAAACATATTTAAGATGTTTAACTATTACAGAGTAAAACTTCTTTCAAAACGTGTCCAGTTTGATTTTGCCAGTGTTTTATTGTTTGTGAGACCACATACTAAACGTATTACATATATGTGAAATGTTTGGGGGTGTGATTAATATGCTAATACTAATTTATTATATAATAACACAATATTAACACTTCACAATAAGGTTCCATTTGTTTATGAGTTAACTACCTTAATTTACATAACCTAACAATTAACAGTGTATATATATATATATATGTGTGTATAAAAATAACCAATATTATATTTATACAAACAATTTTATTAGAAAAAATATTTTGTATTTTAATATTACTAATTAATAATGTTAATAACAACAGTAAGTCGTATTACAATGATAAATGAATGAAGTTAATAGTTAAAGTATAGTCATTATAGTCAATTTAACAATGATATAGGACATTTTTGTATATAAATATAATAATGCTTCTGGTGGTCCCTACACAAATATGCCAGTATAGTGATGAAATAAGGTGGCAATATGGTGGTATTGTGTCGCTAGAGGGCGCGTGAGTCTCGTGTTGAGGTGTGTTTGGGGGTGTCATTGATCACACATAGGAGGTAAACCCGATCACGTGACCGCTCGGTGCCGTTGGTGAGTTTTCACAGCATGGCGGAAGGAGAAGTCGTCCGGATGGCTCGTTACTCACCTTTTCATTTACGCCTTCTGTCTTGACGAGAGGATTGTTGTATTGAAACGCATTTCTAAACACTTAAAACAAACTTCAGCGCGTTCCCGCGACCATGGCGGACCGCGGAGTGGATTTGTCAGCCCTGCCGAAAGAGGTTAGAGAACAGTTGGCGGAGTTGGAGCTTGAGCTGTCTGAAGGTAAGAGATGGAGTTATTACCCGCCCTTACAAACGTTCGCCTAAAGCCTGTTAATAAAACACCAGGGCACGTATATAAATCACACACCGCTGTCTACTCTTTTGTGTTGGTGTTTGAAGGTGTTTCCGTTCCCCTTCACAAATTCATATCACGGAGACTGTCTCAAAAACTAGCGTGTTGCCTTTCTAGACAGCGCGTCTGGGTGTAGGTGCTTTCAAATCGAACGTGCTTGTGAAGCCCAGCATTGCAGCCGTACGTTCCTAAAATGTTGTTTGAACGTTGCGAATGTGATGCGATGCCCAGACGTTCTGTCTAGGTTGGCAGCTCTCAGGTTTGCAACACAAGCAGTGTGTCGGTAAAATGATTTTTCTCCTCGATAGATGCGTTCAAACTCGTGTAAATGTCAGAAAGGAAACCTCGGAATTGGGGGATAAGATGTAGGAGAGCGATGCTGTTGTATGTGTGCCAGTAAACGCGGAGTAGATGGAGTAGATGTTACCTCCAGAGACTGAAGCTATTGTTCTGTGATTGTCATGGAGCGATCAGGGCATCAAAGAAAAAAGATCTCTTGACAGTTCTGGTAGACGCTGTACTATTGTATAGACTGTTAGTAATGCGGATTGAGGACCATCAAACGCATGGGTTTAAGTGAACGGCTCGGTGTGTTCCGATCCTCGTTGCTCTCTTTGTTCCGCATTGGAGACTTTTGTTAAAGCGCATCATAGTTTAGACGGTCAGTGTTTGAACTGCACATATTTTCCTAGAGCTAGTCAGTCCTTAACAACGACACCATTGTGCTATTTTTACCATACCTTAGCAGCTGAGGTCCTGTTAAGCACCTAAACTGTCAAACACACATTTTCTTTAAGAAGGTCCCCTGACCCCTCATTCATCATTATAAAATATCTCATTCTCTGAGTTTTGTGTGTGGCCGATTAGTCATTTTCACAGGGTTTAGTAGTTGATGTCAGTGTTTAAAGATGACATCATCAGGAATGGTGTTTGATTCACCATCATTCATCTCCAAGGATCTTCTCACCGTTGTGTCATCACGTGTCTGTGGAAGGCACAGTGCCTTTCAACTCATTCATTCAGCACTACGTGGGAGAGATGTGTTGGTTTTCAGCTTAGTAATAGTGTTACACAACTGGAAGCAGTTAGTGTGTGGGCCACTCTCAAACAGATTGTTCATGGCTGTGATGCTGCTTGAGGCTGATTATTAAGACAACCAGCCGAAACCTTAACTTGAATAACACAATGTTTTATGAGTGTATTATGATATGCCATAAATTATTTTATATGTCAACTGATGACTGTTGTGCTACATTTCTGTGATACAGTCACTCCGTAGGGAAATTATGGGGGGCGAAAGAACCTAAGGGAATATTTCACTCACCTAATTTAACTCAGTGGCACTATTTACTCATTTAATGTTATTCCAACCCTGTATTCTGTTAATTTTTCATTCGGAGGACAAATTGAGAAGTTTTTGAAGAATTTCTTTGATACATTTAAAGTGTTTCTTTGTCCTTTATGGAATTTGAGAGATGTCGTGTGTGTAAAGATTCTCTAAAAATGTTATGATTTTTGTTCCAGAGCAAACAAACAAACAACTTTGGAACAGGTTTTGAATGACATGACGATAAGAAAATAATACCAGAATTTTCATATATTTTTAAGTGGACTGTTCCTTTAAATCACTCATTTGCATGTGTCCTAGGCTAGAGACCTGTGACTTTTGGGAGTGTGTGAAAAAGACATGAAAGCTCTTGCAACTGTGTGTTTAGTGGAAGGGATTTAGTGCCTTATGGGCAGGTGAGTGATCTGGAGTGTTTGGTCAATTGGAGGGCGGTGGCAGGCTCCCTCACCCCCCTCCCATAGGAGCAGCTGTCGGTCTCGGGTGTTGCCTCCCTGGGCTGTCACCTCCCCACCAGCACCACACACTCCCGTGTCTGTGGGCTGCCCTGTTTGCATTATTTCTCCTTCTCTGGGCTGACTAGTTCCTGTAGAGCTGACTCAAATGACTCATCTCGCACTGACCAATCAGAACTAACCCCATGATTTAGCTCAAGCACTTTAATTACCGTTATGGTAAGATAAGTTTGTATGTCTCCTTTATACCCTGTAGGGCAAACGGTCGGTATTTCACGTAGGTGGTGTTTTTTTAAATATAACTCCAAGTATAGTGTAGTTTTTTGATCTGTACATCACACACAAATGCAGTCGTGCTGTTGCATACCATAACCATCAAAACAAAACCACCCATATCCGTATTTTGTAGAACAGGGAAAAGAAACATATTGCCTCAGTTACTGGGACGCATCAGGCAAATCACAAATTGCAATTTACAGACCTGTAATTATATATTTGCTGTTGCCGTTGTTATGTCTTGTGTCCGTCCTGTATTTTATGACCCATGTGTGCTGTCCACAAGGACACGTATTGACCTTGAGATAAACATGGAGGCTGGAAATGTGTGTCATTTGTAAAGGTGGAAGTCAGAGGCACGATGATACCGTTATATTAGAATCTGTCTCGCATGATAAATTACTTTTATATTACAGTTCTTTAAAATACAGATTATTTTCCTCCAACCCATTAACACGCTTTGCTGGGTCTGCAGGAGAAAAGAGACCCGCCAAATTATCTCCTAAATAATGACCCAGTTCTGCAGGACTGTAGTAATCTTGGTAACAATAAACACCATTGAGTGGATCAGGACTGTGGTGGCTTGGATCTGAACTGGCATTTGAGCTTTTCAACTAAAACCTTTGTGTCGCCAAATGAGCAGCTCTGTGAGAGCATTCTGTGTGTGTGTGTGTGTGTGCATTGGTATTCACAACGTTATGGGGACCAGGTGTCCCCACATGTATAGTAATACCAGTGCATCTTGATCTTGTGGGGCATTTTCAATGTGGAAACAAGCTTTAAAATCATAAAGAATGATCTTTATGAAAATCTAAACATTCAGAAAGGTTTCTGTGAGTGTTAGGTTAAGGGGTAGAGTTAGTGTTGGGGGATAGAACATACAGTTTATACAGTATAAACGCCTGTGGAATGTTCCCATAAAACATGTAAACGTGTGTGTGTGTGGGTGTGTGTAAGCATTCATCCTCATCTAATGCTCTTCAAGAATAACGTGACACTTGTGATCATCCAAAGGCTTTTAATCTCAAATAACTCTGTATTAATCTGAATCTGGATCACTTTTTGTTAATCTGGATTAAAGTGACTGTGTAATTACAGTTCTTCTATGGTTATAATGCTTGTACACCTGCAGTATAAGCAGTTTTGTCATTCATGAGTCATGTAAAGGTGTTTCAGGAAGTGAAGTACAGCTTGAGTCTGGTTTTGAATCTGTGCCACTCTTTGTCCAACCAGCTTAACGTTGGAATTGAAGTTAAACAATAGAAAATATCTCAAGCTCCTGGTGACGTCGGTCAGAAGAACCTTAGAGCTGTAATCTTTCTTAAATAGTTTATTGTTCTGCACTTCAGAACTAAGGGGGAAAAGTCTGAGTCTTTTTAACAAGCCTACCACAGCGTTTAGACCAGCATCTTAGCAGCACATGTGCCTCTCATCTTAACTATTACTTAACTCATCCTTGAAGTCAGTTCTGATAAACACCAGCATGGTTAGTGGTTTCTGTGGATGGCTGTGATGCAACGCTAATGTGTGTTATGTGTTAGTGTTGATTGTTGTTATGAAGAGGGCTGAGCTCCGCTTTATGGAGTCTGTTGTATGGCTGGATGTTTTATGATGAAAGGGGCATATTATTGCTAGCTGCTTCCTATCTAGGACACTGAGTGACCAAACTGGACTGAACCCTGTTCATTTCTGCCCTGAGTCATTTGTGTCCTCTCTCGCTCTCTTTCTCTCTCTCTGGCTCCATTACTCTGTTTTGACCATTAGGGAAACCACAATATTTTTTCCTAAAACTTGTTTCCTTTCTGAAAGTCATCCTCCTTTTCATGTTGTTTTGATCGTGTATCAAATAGTTTCCAGGCACAATGTTTTTTTACTCTTTCAAGATTTTTTGATGTAATAAAATTTTGCATAGATGTGCCTAATTTTTATGAAAATATTGTCAATGCAAAAAGTATTTTTTTGCATTAATTCGATTGACAAAAAAATATTTATGTAAAATTTCAGATTTTTTTCTTTTGTCTTTGGGGTGAGAAGTACTGTATGACTCAGACATTTCCTTAAGAGATTCACCCTGAAATGTTCTGACAACATTGTGTAAACATCAGTATTCTGCAGTCAGTGTTTGTGTGATTGAGGCTGTGTGTGTTTAGCTATACACTGACCACATGAGTACACTCTCATAGTTCCTCTTTTCCCCAAAGGCCCTTTTGTTGGGCATATAATAGAGGTCAGATTCATCATCGGAAAGTAAACAAATTAGGTTAAGACTGCTTCACTTTAAACTGATTAAAGATCCAGGAATAAACATGAATTTACAGTGATCCCAAAAAGTATTTGGTCAATTTCAGCAGTGCTTAAAAAGCTATAAATTTATTTGCATTAGACGCATACTCATTTATTTAAAAGACCAAGCAAAACCTTTTAAAATAATATGCTTGCTATGCTTTTCTCTTATTAAACAAGAGATAAACTGTACAAAAGACAATGTGTTTGAACACTGTCTTGTCTGTAGTTAGTGTAATGAAGTACAACTGTGTGAACATAAGGGTTTCTTAATATAATCTATCCAGTAAAAATCACCTTGAAACTATTTGTTTTGAAGTAACTGCAAAAATAGTTAAGATCAGGGCTCCTTTATTGTAAGTCTATGTTGATGGTAGGTACCAATTGGTTCTATTATGTACTTAGGCTTACGATGCTTTCACCAAACACAGTCATGGTTAGTACTGAGAGAAGCCCTATTTGTTTGCAGCTGTTTTGATATTTATTTATTGATATTTTATTTAATAAATCTGTGAAGTTCATAGTGTGGTTAACTGTCTGGATACCTTTTGGAGTCACTGCATATAGCTGAGCATAACTGAGTGTTCTCTGCAGAAAAGACCTCATGGGAACCAAACACAAAGTGCTTTAAAAGGAGCATCGCATTTATACTGAATGCTGGGCTTAGACAGATGGGACGTTATCAGATCACATTCCCCTTCCCTCAAACAAAAGCCCAGGGCCTCTTCTTCTGGTTCTGGGCCCACTGGGTCTGATCCCTCAGCGTGGGTTGTCCAAGTTGTGAATAGGTAATGTTGCATTGCTGTGGTCGGGTGGGTTTGAATTATTCACATGCTTTCATTAAATACCATGAGGCTTTGCTTGTACCTGCTCTTATTGGCTGGGGTGTGTACAAGGAAAGGAACCGTCACACTTCTCCATAAGAGAAAGCCAGTGTTGCAATGTAACGCTGCCAAGGGAAAAGTCATAACTCCCAACACAATGTGCCATCTACGAACAGGATGTGGTGTCTAAAAGGCTTTATCATGTCATGGAAAACAAGATTTTCCTTGTTCATTTGATATGAGATTAGCCAAAGCCAGGACCTAACCGTTAGCACACATGCTGTGACACGTTGAGCTGTGGCACTCACGTAGGTGTTGTGTGTTCGAATCCGGCTTGTGACATTTTTAGATTCTGTTTCCTCTGATTCTTCTTAATCTGTAGATGGTCGTCTCTGTGCTGTATTATTGAAAAAAATGGAGTAAAATGATTTTACTGTACAATGTAGACATAACTGTATATTCCCAACTCAAAGCGTCCTGTTTAGATATTCAGAATATTTATCAAAACTAACCTGGAAAAATGAGTCATTCTGAATCGTCAAGGTTGTGACGTCATAAGCTGTTATGTTAAAATATTACCTGGCTCGCAGGTAAGAATCAACGACCGCAGTGACCTGTGCAGGTTTTCACCAAATGATAACTCATGTCTTTTCCCACTGCAAGCTTGTAAAAATGTTACCTAATTAAAGCTTTCAGATGCCAAAAAGACTGTAGTGCCCATTTTACCGGCTGTAAATCCATTCCACAGAATTCTTTAGATTTTTACACAAATTACTGTAGAAAAGACGAACTTGATTCAGTTGTCCTGCTGTTTCCAAACCTCAGCCCTGTTTACAGCTTTTATTCAAAGC
>JAZGTK010000744.1:0-15237 GCA_036877625.1 Ambastaia sidthimunki
GGGTTCTTCTTTACCATGGAAAGGATCCTGTGATCATCAACCGCTGTTGTCTTCTGTGGGTGGCCAACCCTTTTTGTATTTCTGAGCTCACTAGTGCGTTCCTATTTTTTCAGAATGTACCAAACTGTTGATTTGGCCATTCCTAATGTTTCTGCTATCTCTCTGATGGATTTCTTTCTTTTTCCGCAGCCTAAGGATGACTTGTTTCACTTGCATTGAGAGCTCCTTTGAGCGCATTTTGTGGACTCGCAGCAACAGCTTCCAAATTGCCCACACCTGCTTATAAAACTGCTTTTGATTCAATTGTCCAATTACTTTAGGACCCTTGAAATGAGGGGACTATGTATGAAAATTGTTACAATTCTTAAACCCTTCTTCCAATTTTGATGTAAATACCCTCAAATTAAAGCTGAAAGTCTGCACTTCAATTTTATCCTGATTATTTCATTTCAACATTTAAATCCATTGTGGTAGCATACAGCACCAAAATTATGAAAATTGTGTCACTGTCCAAATATTTCTGGACCTAACTGTATATGCTAAGCTAGCTGGTTAATTGCGAAGTATTATACTAACTAAAACAGTAATGTCGCATTCACACACATTGCTTCTCGCTGAAATTCCACTCGCTCAGTACTGACTTTCAGCGGTGGTTGCCATGGCTTTCCGCTTGTTTACTTCCCACTGCAAAAGTGTCCGAGGGTAACAATTACGGCTGAATGTTACAAACATGGTTGTAATACCAGCTGTTGCATACACCACAAGTGCACACAGTTGTCTTAGCTAAGATCGCTGACAATTCCCTTTTTAAACTTTAAAATAAAACTACAGAATAATACCATAAATAGTACTACTTATATATCGCTTTTTTTGTTTTCTATGGTCGGCTGAGGCATATTTTAATTTGATGTCCACTGCCTGGCCAACAATCCAGGGAGCATCAGCTCTGGCTGATTGGAGACTGCAATTATAAATTGCTTCTCAGACATACTGCTGCCAGTAGGAACCAAAAATTCTAACGTCGTGGTGTTCCAGCGGCAACCCTCTGGGGAACGCGCTGCTGACATCAACTGTCAATCATCTGTATCCGGCATTCCCATTGGCAAATCGCTTTACTCGCATCTCGCTCGCATCTCGTGGTACCCGCCCACATAGCGTCAGCTTGTCCTCGCCTCACATCGCTAGAACACATTCACTTTCTATTGACGGTTATCGATGAGCGAGTAGCGATGTGTGTGAATGCGGCATAAGAACGAGAAATGGTTTGGCATTGTTTATATACTAGTATATACAACATTAAATTGAAAAGACTTTAATGGTCATGAAACCGCATTTTAAACGACATATATCATAACCTGATATTGCTGCAATTGTAATCAGGCACTAAAAACGGTACCCATAAAATGTTACTTGAGCCAAAGGGATTACTCGGGGTCCTAATGGAGACCAGATCGGCTGAATAAGTTAACTCATGATTATTAATAGTTATGCCTGACAGGACGCTCCGATGTTTATCAAAGATGCAATGACCTGTTTAATATGAACTAAATGGGCTTTAGCACTAGTAGGACTTGCGTTTCACTCACTGCACTCACACAAACAATAAACGCAGTGCAATATGGGAAGGAAAATGGAGGGAGAAAGGACAAGATAACGCGGACTCGCCAACTCACATTTGCACAGCGTTGAAAACAATGCATAAGGTGGCGTTATTTGGCGGTGCTGCCAGGTCTTTCGTGGTAGGATCAGGCGGATTTCACTTGAAATGTTTACTTTCCTCCTGTACGAGACACGATAGTGTGTGCAAGACTCAGATCAGAAAATACACTCAAGATACACCCAAAAGCACCGTAAGTCACTTCAGCTGTTACAGCCTACAGCACAGGACTCTCATCAATATATCTGGAGATGACACAAGCTCGTTTCTTCAGGGATTGATCACTAATGACATGGATCTTCTGGAAGAGGATGGTATCAAAGCCATGTATGCGCACATGTTGAACGTCCAGGGCAGGACATTGTATGACGTCATCATATATCGGTAATGCTTAACGTTATTTAATATCATTTTATTAACAGCATTCAATTAATGTCAAATAGGTAGATATAGAAACTGAATGTGATGTTTATTTAATTTTGGAGACTCGGAAATGCAGTAATATGTTGGGCGTGACCTTCAACATTTATCGCACTGTGCCACCTTGGGCTGTTTAAGTTGCAAATTTATAACAGTGTAGATAAAATAACAAAATATAATGTAATTAAAACCAAAGTGTTATTGTATATGTGTATTAAAACTACATGGACTTTGGCTCAATAGGAATAATTAAACTACTTCCAGTATTGCTTTAAATTACAGTGTAAATTACATTGGACAGTTTACTTTGTTATAGTGTTAGTATTTATAAAGTAAGTGTGTCACACTGTATAGGGTGACAGGTATAAGCTGTTGCAATGGAACCTACCATTAAACACAAGAAATCCAGCAAAAAGAAAAACATAAGCATTAAACAGCAATTTTAAACATGATGAACAAAAGGAAAACATAAAGGAAGGGAAAAACTACTGTTTATGCCAACAGACATTATAACTAATAAAGATTTAAATTTATAACATTTATAATACATGCAACAACCTGCCATATCCTGATATGTGTGAAAAAAATCTTTGTCAGTGTGGTTTGATTGTGTTCATTAGCTAATCAGCAGCTATTACAAAAATATGATTACACTGGTGCTTAAATCCCCTGGCCATCCATCTGTTTAATAACCTAAAGAGCTGAGCTTTTGGTGAATTTATTTATTAATAGTATTTAAATAAACAATGTATCTGTGCATTTTTGTATTAACATATGTTTGCTGTCATTTAGTTTAAAGGAAAACCTGAGTGGACTTCATGGTGTTCTTCTCGAGTGTGATAGCTCTGTGCAGGAGTCCGTTATTAGACATCTGAAAATGTACAAGATACGACGCAAGGTAAACATCAGCACATGTCCCAGTCTCTCGCTGTTGGCTCTGTTACCTCAAAACAAAGATGATGTGCTGAAAAAGTCAAAGCCAGATGTTACTGCAGCAGAGAAAGTGTTAGTTTTGGAGATAGACCCAAGAACTGAGCTCATGGGATGGAGACTGATCACCGGTCATGAGGTCAATCCAATGGAGATCATTACTGCTTGTCAGCAGGGCACCAACGAAGAGTACCACAGACATCGCTATCAAATTGGTATTACACATTTTGTATTTTTACAGTTAATTGAGTTTTTCAGGAATCATCAAACCCTTTGTGGATCTTAAAAGTAATATATGCCTGTTTCTTCCCACATTAGTTTGTTTTCTTTTCATTAGGTCTACCTGAAGGAGTCAAAGACCTTCCATCAGGTGAGGCCCTACCACTGGAGTCTAACCTGGTCTATATGCAAGGGATTAGCTTCAGCAAGGGCTGCTACATCGGACAGGAACTAACTGCTAGAACACACCACACCGGTGTAATACGGAAACGCCTGATGCCTGTTACCATGTCTGCTCCAGCAGAGAATATGGAGCAAGGCGCTGCCCTGGAGACTGAGGGAGGCAAACCAGCAGGGAAGTACAGAGCAGGAACTGGTCAGCTGGGCTTAAGCCTTGTACGATTAGCTTATTCCAAAGAGCCACTTAAATCATCCGCTAATGTGACTATGACTTTACAGGCTACAGTGCCTGACTGGTGGCCCAAAAAACACTAAAGATTTGTGAAGGATTAATCAGCAACACCAGAAAGGCCAGTTTTGTTCAGATTAGTACACCTGTTATGTATGTTTAAATGCCGTCCAGACTGTTGTAATTGCACTGCAAAGAATATTTATTTAGAATTAAATTTAAACTTATTGAATCACTGTAGCATATTGGCAGCATGTTGGTTGACACTTAAAATTAACTGTGACCCGATCTAACAAAATGAGTCAGATGTCGCAAATTTTAAAATTGAGAATTTGGTATCAATGGAAAGAGGAGCTTTAAAATGATATCCTAGTCAAAGCCATACCCTGAATGGTTTTAAAGATATACTTATTGGAATTATGGTCGTCTACCCTCTTTTAAATTGAAAACCTGAGAAAATCACGTTTAAAGTTTTTTGCCCGTTTTTTGTTAATATCTTTAAAAATCCATTCCATATAAATGTTTCCATTTTAATGCATTTTGCCAGATCGGGTCACAACTTATCTATTCAGTTGTATTTAATTTCTAAAGCAAATCACATTCAAAAATGTAAATCGGGCTATTCAAAATGAATACAAAAGAATTGTGCTAATAGTAATAATACTGGTATTATTAGTTTATCTGTCAACTATCTGTCAAAGTCAACTTTTTTATTGTTTTGTTTCCATAATCATATTTAAGTGTTACATTTAAAACATATTTAACAAAAAAACAGTAGGATTTGATTGTACTGGGAGTCGATTAAATTGTGAAATGTTGTCTCTGTATGACAGGTGGTTGAAGGGATTGATAAATAAGATGAAAAAAAATCTCATGATGATTTAAATGACCACAAAAACACCTGAACAAATATACTATTTTAAAAGCATTTAATAATATATTTTCTTTTAATGAACTTATAAACAAAATGGCATGTTCTACACAATGGTACGAACAGCCTCTCTGATCTCCTGAAGTAATTCCTCAGGTTTGAAGTTCAGGGATGTAGAGCCCAGTCTTTTAAAGTCTTCATTGTTCAGCATACTCTCAAATGTATATAATACTCTCTGTAGATCAAAAGCTGCATGGTGTGGGCCCAATGCAAACAGGCTTTCGGCAAGGTGGCCTTGACAATTATCTGGATTTCTGGGGCATGAATTTAAGAAGGATATTCGATTATTTGCAATAGCCTTGAGGAAAGAGGCAAACTCCCCATAATCAATTCCTGTACATGACTTCATGATCACCTAAAATTGAAAAGAAGTAACTATGTTTTATTCAAAACACTTATGCTACATGTACAGTGGCTCTTAAACTATACTTAAAAATATATGACTGCCGTTGCATTATATATCATTAGTTAACATTTCAAAGCAGCTTTAATTTAAAAGAAAAACAGCACAGGCACAAAAAAGTTTATTAGGTTAGACAAAACTAGATCAAATGTACAAAATAAAATCATTTTTTAAGATATCTTCTGGTTGTCAAATGTTGAAACCGTTGGGGCTATTATAGTTCTTAATATAAGTGGACTAAAAATCATTGCAAAAAAGGCTGAGGAAGGTGTCAGTAAATTGTTTTAACACTTTCATATATTGATATAAGTGACTTAAGTGTCCAAAAACTTATAAGTGCCACTGCATAAATGTCATTCAAAACAGCCAACCTACACACAGCCAATAATTATCGTCCAAACAAAATACTTCTTACCTGACAATGCTGGTGCCAGGTGTCCATACTGTCTCGCCATTCCTGAATCTCTCTCTGGACAGAGGAGAGCTCCTCCTGCAGAAACTGCCACATGATGTCCAAATTACAGCCATTTAGCCAGTTATGATTGATGGAGATAGTATCCTCCTATTATTACAAGATTGTTTAATCGGTGGTATGTTTTAAGACTTCTGACGTGATATGACAGTTGTCATTTCAAAGAAGAAACAGAGCAAAGCTAAAGTTCTTATTTGCTAACAATTAAATTACGTTTTCATTAAAGAAGCTTGTTCATTTTTTTAATGTTTAAAAAGTGCATTTGGATTCTCAGGAGGAAGCACAAACCACTTAGGTTCTCATGAAATATTAAAAAAACAGCACCACTTACCAAATTGTAAACTTGATGATGCCAACCACTTGGAACAAAGATTATCTCTCCAGCTTCTTGAATGATCTCTAATGGCTGACAGGCCTCTTCAAATTGTGCATACAGACCTTTGTCCTGAAGTGTGGGGGCTGTTACATCATAGGCCAAGTTACCATGACAATCCCGGAGGAATTCCTCCTGGCCTGGAGGATACAGGAGCCATTTCTTACGTCCACAGATGTTGGCAGACCAACTGTAAGAGTGAAACACATCTGCATGGAAAGGTGTCCTAAAAACAAGACCAGAAAAACAGTTTGAATTAATTTGTCGAGTTGTAAGAAATTGAACTCATAAGAAAATAAAATTAAACTAGGACAAAACTAATTTAATAGTGCCCATGGGGAAATTGAACAAAATACTGTTGACAGTCTCACAGCAGTGAACTGATTTAGGAACCGAACAATTGATACAATATTGGTAGACATCTCAAATTTGATTCAATTTCACTAACTTCATAGTAATATTATAATTCCAAAGATCATGGACACTTCACATTCAACAAGCATGATTTCCTTAACTTTTATTATTGCAGAGGATGTGATGTCTTTATTTAACTTTGAAAATTACCAAAATAGATAATTTGGTGCAAAGTGCCCAAACTCTTGCATTCAACTATATCCTAATACCATCAATTCATACCATGACCCCTTAGGTCCCATGTAGACAAATCGATAATCATCCACTTCAATTGTGTCCCAATACTCATTCAGCCAATCAGAAGAGAAGTAAATTGGGGTCTTGTATGTGCTGTGGTCTGGAAAATTCCTAGGATGAACAAGAGACACATCTTTAGACATTAAGGAAAGCATTTAATCTTTACACAATACATATTTTGTTTACTATTGTTCTTTCAAACTACTTTTGCGTAACAATCAAAATGGGTATGAATAAAGTATAACTTTGTATAATAACTATATGATGTATTTATTGCTATATGATTTTAAAGCAAAACATGGGCTTTCTTTAAAAAGAACTGTACCTGTGCATATGCCAATCTTTCAGATATAAACATCCTTTGGGTGAAGAATGTCCATTCTGTATGTACTCTCTCCAGTACTGAATAAACTCCTTAAAAGGCATGATCTGCTTAGGATTTGAGTTATATTCTTTTGCATTGCAGTTTGCAACTGGAACAGGAATCTTATCTGAGCAAATAAAATAAATATTATTTCTTTCATAGATGTAAAGCAATCCCCAACTTAAACTGCACGGCAAACGATTATACATAAATGAAACACGTTAACGCTTAGCTCACCAAATTCCTGCAGAAGTCTCTGGAAATTCGGTTTCCCTTCTTCTGTAACCCAGTTTTTCCTGCAGTTCCAATCTTCTGTGAATTTCTTGGAGAACATGCAGGGATGATTTGGGATCAGGTAGTTCTTAAAGAATTTGGTGTAGGGAATTTCTCTCTCTATGTACTCAATGAAATGAGAGGAACAATGTTGCTGCTGCATCTGTCTGGGCATTTTGACCAAACTACAGCAGTTATGAAAAGTTTCCCTATCCATGACATGCCAG
Source organism: Ambastaia sidthimunki (assembly GCA_036877625.1). NCBI lineage: Eukaryota > Metazoa > Chordata > Actinopteri > Cypriniformes > Botiidae > Ambastaia > Ambastaia sidthimunki. The sequence goes on from JAZGTK010000744.1 coordinate 7,330, forward strand.
GATGGTGCTTAACACTGTTTACTCAATAACGTTACATAATAACAATACATAATATCGCTTAAAAATTAGGACATCATGCCTACGCAAAGGACAACGTACAGGCCAACTCTAGCACGCATTGCAGAATTCATCTCATATTTGACAGGTTTGGTTATGTTTCACCTTAAGAACACTTCGACGATTTAACGGCACAATTACACATACATAAAATATAAATACGAATCGATTATCCTTTTTCACTTGGTATTAATCCCGAAATAATTGTGGCTTTTTGCGCGAGCCTTGTGTCATGGCTAACCAGTTTCCATCCGGATGAAATACGTCTGTGCACCAATCCAGTGATGTAATCATTGCGAATGTGAAAAAGGCAATCTGATAAAATAACGCGAGTTCATTAAATATTAAATAATTCTGGAGAATAAGAAGTCGTTGTCCTTTAAACAGTGGAATGTATGACTACATACAAAAGTAAAATAAACTCACAGATTTACGCATATAAGAAAAGCACAGTATTAAATTCAGTGCTTAATTTGTAAATCAGAAGGTGCTGGAACGCAAAGTGCATATGAAAGCGTAGAGGCGACGAAGCAGGTGCAGATCCTGAAAACAATGAACAAACATACAAAACAGCAGAAATGTGGCTAGCTGCAGGCTGGAGTAATGGGGGCGTCCCAAAAGGCCTTTACAATTGGTCCGTGAAAAAGGTAGAGGCGTGCAGACAGTTAGTCGTAAAAGCTGCCTGTGCCGCATAAAGGCGGGCCATAATTTAATTGCTATTGTCTACAGATTAAAAGGAAGGAAGTTAATTCAACAAACCTAAATTCCATTATTTCAATGTAACAAAAGCGATAACTTCTACATGACGCCTAGTGACGTCATCGCCACCGGGAGTTTAGGTCAGGTATTGTAGTGTATTAATCATCAACATAAATGATCAAAAACAATCTGCAATTATTATTTTAAAGATAAAAATGTCGTTTAATATTGTATTGTTGTTTTTGCACTAGTTGTTCATAAGTTGGAAGTAACTTGTTTTTAGTGTCTATTACCATTGTATTTGTTACACTTGAAAAATACGTTATAGAATCAGTCATTTCCAGTAAAAAGTTGCAAGATATTACGCAAAGGAAATAAATTATTCTAAACTATTATTCATATAAATTATTATTATGTTAACAATATAACATAATATACATATCTATAATATATAACACACACACACACACACATGACATGTAGAAAAAGTGGAAAACGTCCAGCTATATTGTCCAGTTTTCTCCTTTTTAAACAATGATGTGAGTTACTCTGACTATTCTCAACGCAGCAGGAACGACCTTTAGTGGTAACATTTTTCATAATCATGACAGAAAATCAAAACACTGCCCTAAACTCACTAGCACAAAGGCAACGCGATCCTACTAACAACTTGTGAAAACAAAACATTTACCCAGAATTCAACCGGCGTGACATCAGCTTCAAATTCTCAATAGTATAGCTGCAATTAAATTAATACTAATCACAGGGTTAACAAACTCACTAAAACACAGAAAAGGTGAAGTACAACATATGACAAATAAAGATGTAAGATATGTCCAAAATACATACATAAACCTCAAACACAATACAATATACAGAAAAATATGCTCCGTCACAAGGAAATTACAAAACACAATATGAATACAAAACCATAAAAAATACCACACATATATATTAGTAAACATCTTAACAACAAAAATTTTGTTTATTCTTATGATTTTTTAAAGATAAAACTTTCTTTTTATGTTTTGTCCTAAGAAAAAAATTAAGAATAATTGAGATTCTTGAAAACTTTAATTTCCTCTTAGTTTTCTTCTTAACTTTAAGACAACCCTACACCAGTCTTAACACAGCCACAGTAAAAAGATAAGCCTCTATTTTTATTTATTCAAACACATTTCTACTAAAACTAAATCAGAAATACTTTGTTTTGTTAATTTAAGTTGGTAAGTATTATTTTTTTGTGTGTATGTAGCCTATATCAGATTTAAAGACATTTTACAGTTACAGGCTAACATTGAATGGGCTTTTTACCCAGTGGCTTTAACTTGTATAGCCTACTGAATGTACTACTATAGTTTACTTCTTACTATTGCTTATATAAGGTCACGTAGGCAGGATCATTATCATTAAATTGGTTACTTGTCCCTGACATTTTCTAGATGGAGGTACTTTGGGGTGCTGCCAGGGAAGAAAATGTTTTGAATTTTTCTAATTTTCAGACTAAGAAAATGTTCTTCTGGGAAGTTCTTAATTGAGAAAACAAAGAAGTTTGTAAGAAATTGATCTTAAGAAAATGTTATGGAATTCCACTTAAGATGATTCTTAAGAACTTCCTACTTTTTTCTTAAGAATCTTCTTAAGTTTTATTTTAAGAAATTGTTTGTGAATCCGGCCCTTGGTTTTAACTGATAACCATGACGCTTCATGGCGGATCCTTTGATTGGCTGTTATAGCACATCGGACTATGAACACGAGCGAACCAAACAAGCACCGCCGCGTTTAGTTCTGTTTACATTGCTTACACGCGGCGAATCGTTTAAATGAAGTACAGCGAGAAACAGTGAACTCAGACACTGAACTTCCTCACAAGAAACATCTGAAGGCAACATTTTATGATGTGAATGGATGCTGTTTACGGTAGTGCGTCATTTATGTTCCAGCCTGCTGTTGCCGTCATCTAAAAGTGAAATTTAACTGAAAGGTATAAATGATTATGATTATTTCGTTTCTATGACTGTTATCTATTATTATTATAATATATTATTATTATATACTATTATCAAGCAAAATCACAGCGCTATCATCTATTTTTGAGCACGCAGTGAATCTGAAAATAATAGCTGACAGTTTTTAAATAATGGTTAAGGGTTTTTACTTTGTTATTTTGCAAGTAATATATCAGATTATTATGATTTCCTACAATAGTCTCATAAACTCGGTTTAGGTTCTTAATGTCATGAAGACCTGAAAACATCAAGATTGCTTCATTATCATTATTTTTGCATGTGTGGTTTGTATGTATACTAGTGTACTTCTTGTGTACCATTAATTGTCACCATTGTGCTTTTGAGCATTTAACCAGGTTGCTTCAGGGGGGACTGTCCCAATAATACATACACTGATGCTCCAGAGAAAAGTGTCTGTTAAATCAATATTTATTATTATACTAATACTTACTACATTACTCAGTTGGCAGGTGAGCCGCATCACCTTATCAAAATGATGTGCCAGGATGCACCTATCCATAGCTGGTCTGGCTCTTATTACATCAACAGTGAGAAACGCTGGGTAAGCGGGACTCTTTCTTTAACCTGCACCACCCTGCATTTTACGTCTGAGCAGAATAAGAACTGTCTGGCTAGCTTGCTGCTCTCTTGCATCATAGAGATCAAAATGGAGTCCTCAAGCTTCATCTTTAGCGCTCTCACTGTGTTGGAGCAGGGAAACATTAAGCACTGGTTTGGCTCTCTTAAGCCCTGCCGTGCTGTCGTTTACCACGTGCTAGAGCATTTTTGGAGGGAAGGCCAGCTGTCGCCCACAGAACCCCATGGAGCTGAAGCACCTTTTAGTAAAGGCCAGGAGCTGATCAGGTTGATATCTGGAACTCAGCAGACGCTTGTGGACACTGGGAAAGTTCTGAACAACCAGGGAGAGCAGTTTGACAACATGCTTCAAGGCCTGGATAAGACTAAATCAGACCTGAATGTGGCTGATAGGTACGTTTAGATTCTGGCATTGATGTGAAAATTGACTGTATGTTAGAAACCCATAAGCCATATGATAATATAATACTGTTGTAACCACTAGCAAGCATTGTACAATAAGTGTAGATTGAGAGATCAGTGTCTAGTGAACTAGTGAATGGAACATGGATAATATATCAGTTATGCAGGTAATTCTAGGCCACAATATCCATAGTCATGTGTACCTTGGTTTTCTTCTTCTTGAAGCAGGAGTTATGCCCTTCACTTAAAGTTTGGTATTTATAACTAACTGAACTGGGTCAGAGTGTCCACTGCGTTTTGATCTATAAAAACTTGGAAACTATTGAGCCATGAGTCTATGTATAATTGTCAACCTGGGTTTGGAGATTCTACCAATAAATAAATAATTTCCTGCTTTTGTGTGCAGACTTCTCTCTGAACTGGAGTGTCTGTCTTGGTGGCCTTTCAGCAAGCTACCGTGGAAGAGCCATCTAGAAACCAAATCAGAGGCATTTGCCAAAGCAGCCTACAGCAAAGGAGCAGGCAAGGACCAAAACGTCATAACCAGCATTCCAACCCTTGTTTCCCGAGGTGGGAACTTTGGGGACATGAAACCAGGCAGTCTGATGGTGTTGGTCTCCTCTCTGGAGATTCAAGATGGAAATGGACGGCTCCTTCATCACTTTGAGAAGGAGGAGGTGGACGATATCTGTGTGCACAACCTCTATGAGATCAGTGTCCGGCAGCGCTTCATCGGCAAGCCCGATATCTGTTTTCGGCTTCTTTCAGCCAAAATGGTGAAAGCTTTGTCTGTACTGGAGATGCAGTACAAGAAGAAAGTTGAATACACCTGTGACTACACTGGATTTCAGACGAGACCAGCAACAACTCCAGGCAACCCAGAAGGTGGAGGGAGCATATGGAGTGCAGGTACAGCTGAAGTTAAAGGCTGTTAACTACTTAACTATGGTTTGGGAACACGGTATAGCATACCTATATACAGTATCTCACAGAAGTGAGTACACCCCTCACATTTTTGTAAATATTTTATTAGGGTAAGTGTACCCATTAAGCCCAGGCACCATTTAAGCCCACTTGCAACTTTGACTTCAAATACAAAAAAAGAGGGTCTTGTCTTGTGTTACTTATTATTTTATAAAATCTGACAACTTCTCTCAAGGGGGCTCACTTTAAGTCACCACAAAACTTTGGTGTTTTGGGACCCCTCAGAAAAAATTCATCTCACAACTATTTCCAACCATTAATTTGCGAAGTACATACATATTATGTAATTTAAGAGATTAATTATTTGTTTTTTGTGTATTATGAAGTTGTTCTTAGTTAATTTGATCTATTTGGTTTCATTTAGAAAGATGAGTTTTGCTAGTTGGCATAGCGAGCTGATCACAAGATCAAATCAGTAGTCATGATATGCACAACGCGGCTGGAGTATTAGAAATCTTAAGTGTATGAAATAAATGATCACATCAATATATCAATTAAAGCACAATAAATGTTTTGGGTGAGTTAAATATTTTCAAAAATTGTGTTTTTTTTCAAGGTGGGCTTAAATGGTACAGTGACCCAGAAAGCAGATAGTAAATGCAAACTTTGTATGAGAACAACTTCAAAAATTCTGAAGATGGGATATAAAAAGAATAACTATGAAATCAAGTTAAAAGCATAATACGTTCCAAACATAATAAAATATATATACCTTTTTTATTTTGGTGTGAAAAAGTCTTTATTTCCTCAGTAATCACTGTAGAACCATTTAAGCCCAGTTATTCCATTTAAGCCCATCTAATGTATTTAAATAGGAAATTGCTGAAAGTATGATGTTTGGTACATTTTTTCTGTAATTCAGTGACTTTGCTATTCTTATCTTCCTGACATCATTAACTAGACTGCATAGCACATCACATACTACGAAGTGCTTTTTGTTATGTAGCTTTTTGCAATTGAAAGTCTTCACAAAAGAAAGCTAAAAGAAATGAAAGTGGCGGATCAGTAACCTGTTTACCAATGTAGGCCTATTACATGTTTATTTAAGATATTGTTGATGCACTGTAATGTAATTTACTACTTTTTACAACAAATACATTTTTTATTTTGTCAATATTTAATTACATTTTGTGAATATTAAATGAAATGTTAAATACTGAAACCAATGAAAATTAGTTTTAGGCCTACTTGGTCATGTTTGTGGTAGTTCATTGTTACAAGCCAAACATTAAATACAAGTTCAAAAAATAAATTTTGTACAACATGTATAACGTTACTGAATAAATATGTTTTTACTACCTGAAGAAATACTATTTTTATAGTCAATAATTGTGGTTGTGGGCTTATTTGGAACACAATTATTTGGTACTTATTTGGTACTATTTGGTACTTATTTGGTACTTTGGTACCAATTAAGCTCATGCCAGACTTTTGACTTTATTCATAGAATTTTTTTTAATTTGTTTTTTTAAAATATGCATAACTAAATGAATATACTTTAAAATGAGAGATTAATCCTTCATTTTAACAAATAATCATGTTTATAAACCATCTTAGTATCTATGAAAAATACGTGAACTTAGATTTTGGTGGGCTTAGTGGGTACACTTACCCTATATCTTTTCATGTGACAACACTGAAGAAATGACACTTTTCTACAATGTAAAGTAGTGAGTGTACAGCTTGTATAACAGTGTAAATTTGCTGTCCCCTCAAAATAACTCAACACGCAGCCTTTAATGTCTAATCCACTGGCAAAAAAAGTGAGTACACCCCTAAGTAAAAATGTCTAAATTGGGCCCAAAGTGTCAATATTTTGAGTAGCCACCATTATTTTCCAGCACTGCCTTAACCCTTCTAGGCATGGAGTTTACCAGAGCTTCACAGGTTGCCACTGGAGTCCTCTTCCACTCCTCCATGACGACATCACAGAGCTGGTGGATGTTAGAGATCTTGCGCTCCTCCACCTTCCGTTTGAGGATGCCCCACAGATGCTCAATAGGGTTTAGGTCTGAAGACATGCTTGGCCAGTCCATCACCTTTACCCTCAGCTTCTTTAGCAAGGCAGTGGTCGTCTTGGAGGTGTGTTTGGGGTCGTTATCATGTTGGAATACTGCCCTGCGGCCCAGTCTCCGAAGGGAGGGGATCATGCTCTGCTTCAGTATGTCACAGTACATGTTGGCATTCATGGTTCCCTGAATGAACTGTAGCTTCCCAGTGCCGGCAGCACTCATGCAGCCCCAGACCATGACGCTGCCACCACCATGCTTGACTGTAGGCAGAACACACTTGTCTTTGTACTCCTCACCTGGTTGCCGCCACATAAGCTTGACACCATCTGAACCAAATAAGTTTATATTGGTCTCATCAGACCACAGGACATGGTTCCAGTAATCCATGTCCTTAGTCTGCTTGTCTTCAGCAAACTGTTTGCGGGCTTTCTTGTGCATCATCTTTAGAAGAGGCTTTGTTGTGGGACAGCAGCCATGCAGATCAATTTTGTACAGTGTGTGGCGTATGGTCTGAGCACCGACAGGCTGAGCCCCCCCCCCACCCCTTCAACCTCTGCAGCAATGCTGGCAGCACTCATATGTCTATTTCCCAAACACAACCTCTGGATATAACACTGAGCATGTGCACTGAACTTCTTTGGTCGACCATGGCGAGGCCAGTTTTGAGGGCGACCTGTCCTGTTAAACCGCTGTATGGTATTGGCCACTGTGCCTCAGCTTAGTTTCAGGGTCTTGGCAATCTTCTTATAGCCTACGCCATCTTTATGTAGAACAACATTTTTTTATTTCAGATCCTTACAGAGTTCTTTGCCATGAGGTGCCATGTTGAACTTCCAGTGACCAGTATGAGAGAGTGAGAGTGATAACACCAAATTTAATACACCTGCTCCCCATTCACACCTGAGACCTTGTAACACTAACCAGTCACATGACACCAGGGAGAGAAAATTGCTAACTGGGCCAAATTTGGATACACCCCAATGTGGGGTGTACTCACTTTTATGGCCAGCGTTTTAGACATTAATGGCTGTGTGTTGAGTTATTTTGAGGGGACAGCTAATTTACTCTGTTATACAAGCTTTACACTCAGTACTTTACACTGTAGCAAAGTTTCATTTCTTCAGTGTTGTCACATGAAAAGATATAAT
>JAZGTK010000744.1:15280-35908 GCA_036877625.1 Ambastaia sidthimunki
TATATACACACACACACATATACACACACACACACACAAACATATATATACATACATACACACATACACACACATATAGGGCGAAGCAATGAAAGTAGGGGTTTGTTTGTTAGGGTTACGATTTCAAATGTCAGCAACGTTTATCAGAAACTGTACCTTTAAAGGAGATGAATTTAAAACAACTCAGAGAGGCATTTAGCATGACGATAGTCTGGTTTATGGGCAATAGAATGTCCTATTGACTATTAAATCAAGTGTTATATCTGCATGCTTTTATCTGTATGAAATGTCTATCTAAAGTTATTATTAAAGTAGTTATTATAAGATAAAGTTAATTATTAACTTATGAAAAGCACCAGCGGTATTATTTTCAAACTAAAAACAACTAAGAAAAAATTTAAATTACTTTATCTTCATTGAGGTTATTTTGCAATAAAGACATTATTTCTTGCTTGAAGCATTTGAAAACTATTTTTTTTTTTTTAGCTTTTTTTGGCGTGAATAGGCCTTTACGGTGTCTGTAAAAACAGGCCCTTTGCTATAATTTAAAGTGCCAGCATTTTTATGGGTGGGCTCCATTTTCTTAAGGTCTAGTAACTTTAGTGGGCCCTTCTCATGACCAGAACAAAATTCAAAGGTGTCCCCCCCATGATAAAGACCCTGTATAGATTTATGTCTGTGAGATATATTTCTACCACATGGTGGCAGTCAAGCTCCAGCATATGATAGAATTGAAATCCATTGCAGGTTGTAAGATGCCCCTGAAAAATTATTTTATTGCCCCAATGTGACATTTTAAAAGTTTCTACTTATGTTATATTATGTTATGTACCTAGATTTTTTTACTAAAAATTGTATACTCTCATATGTGATTATTTTGTCTTTCATATGTAGTCTCCCCAAAATCTTATTAGTCTTATTTGAGCTGTCATAGCCATTTTTGTTTAGATGTATGTCCTTATTTTTCTGTCATGTTTCAGGTCATGGGAAGGATACAGATGTGCCAGTTGAGGTGCCTGCTGGTGAACTGACTCAACTGCAGCTGTATGTGCAGGAGCCCACTGTGACTGAGGCAGAGGCACAAGAGCTCAAACAGGTAAGTTTCTGAAGGTGGTAGTCTTCCCACTATTTTGGGACAAGGACCAATTTCTTAATAAATCAGATTTCTTTGTTCCAACCTTTTTTTACTTCAAGGCCCCTTAATTGTCCACAACAGTATTTAAAGGCCCCCTCACTCACAATTTTCAAACGCTAAGAAATATGCACTTGTTTTAGTTTACTTGTTTTAGTTTATTTTAATGCTTGTTTTGTGTTTTGTTATTTTTAGAAACACTGTTTAGAGGCTTCATTTTAATTTAAGCTGATGGCAGACATCCTGAAGTATAATTAGACAGTTTTACCCCCGTTTAATTTTAAATTGTTTAGAGGACAAGTGGCACAGCTTTACCCCGCTCCCACACTTCTATATAACCTAAAGAATTGAGCCAACACCTTTAATAAGAAATAAAGCAAAAGTCAAGCAAAGCTGACTTGCATAAACATATTACATGTCCTCTGGCCTGTAGTTTAAAGGCACACATGCAGGCCGTTAGCTCCAGGCTTTCCCCCACCGCACATTGGTATAAGTTCTCAGTGTCATCATCTCCAGACGACGCCAATGCCAGCTGTAGTAAAACCCTTCAAACACTCAGCTGAGGTGTTGCATGGTACGCAGCAACCAGACATAAACACTGATGCAAAAACCATCAGCCATTTTTTATTGAGTGCATTATTATGTGGTTCTGTGGGTCAGCACTATTTGCATTGAACCATTTCAAAACACAATATTATTGCTTTGACCGGGGATAATTAATGGTTGGTCAACCATCACAGATTTCACTTTTCAAGATGGTTTTAGGGTTGAGAAACACTAAAAACAAACATGTTAAAATGCCATGAGAAGATGGAAAAAAATAAGAAGGGATGAGATCTTGTATTTGCCAAGGCTGCGTGTTTTATAGAGGCTTGTAATGCACAGACTGTTTATAACAATGTGAAAAGTGATATAACCATTAGCTCTCAGCAAATGAAGAGAACATAAGAAAAATTGCTAATATTTAAATATCCAACCAGGCATTAGTCAACACATAACTTAGTGTTAGACTGTATCTATTTTTATGTTGTTAAAATATTTCTTTAAAAGAAAATAAACAAAATGCGGAAACAAATTTAGGTTTGTGCTGGATTTTTTTGTTGTGCCAAGACATTTAAATTATAAATTATTATTTATAACATATTTAATTTAGTTTAATTTGAACATCTATTGAGTTTAAGTTTTTAAATAGGCTGAATGACTGAATATAATTTTTTATACATTTTCCTTTCTACACAAATCTTGTATTGCTACATTAGTAGTGGTTGTAGGGAAATTTTTGTATTCACACTCTATACCCTGAATCAAAAAAACTACTGGACCTTTCCTGGAAGGAAAAATAAAATAGCCCTTTATAATCACTAAAAGACCAAAATTAGTTTAGTGTGTGCTATTCCCAAGGAGATTTTATATCTGAGGCTTTGTAGATACAGAGCAGGTACTGCATAGATCATGTTTGCTTCCGTACAGTATGTTCAGCTCAGTCCAGCATAAAAGTATTGTGAGATCCAGATGAGATTTTTATTAAACATTTTTACAGTCCAGCAAGCAAGAAATTGTAGACTCATCAATTAGTAAGTAGGGGAGAGTGGGGACGATTGCAACATGGGGCAGTTGCAACATGATTTATTCCTCCAAACAGGAATGAGCTGGAGTGATGACACTAATACTCCACATGTTTAGTTAACCCCTCCCCCTATCTAAAAGAAATCAGGCATATGTGACCATTCCTTCGGGTAAAAACTAACTTTGAGGTAAAAAAGTATTGTTCACAATATTTCTCATACTGTCTAAACTGTTTTTGTGAAGCATTATTCATTCATATAATTTAAATCAGTGTTTTCTTAGCTTCTAATAGGCATAGCTGTTAAGTGTTAAAGCTATTGTATTTAGCTAGAATAGCAAGTTTCATCCTGGTTGACAGTGTGGGGACAGTTGCAACAGTCCCTTTTCACAACATTGATGCATTAAAGCTTGTCAACGAAGAGGACTTCTGCATTGTTTGTTTGGAGAGTTACTTGAGACCAAGAGAGGTTTGGTTCAGTGCTGGTAATGCACTGGATGGGGGGTCTGATGTGGACTGCGAGTCTGATATGGACTAATTTCTTTCTCTCTTAACCTCTCTGTCACATGCATACACTACCTTACACAAACAGATACACACACACATACACAGTTCAGTTCAGGAGTTCACAGAAGTAGTTTTGTAAAAATTCTGATTCTTGATTTTCATAAAAATGTTGTGTTGTTCCAATTTTTTGTAGGCCTAATAAATGAATAAAACGTTGTTGTTACATTGTTTTACTAGTCTTTGTCTTTATACAGCCAATTTAACAAATTTAACAATTTAACCACTTAACACTTTGAATGCAATATAATGTTATATAATGTTTTTTATTATTGCATTTTAATGAATGTTGCAACTGTCCCTGTGAACTGTTGCAACCGTCCCCTGCTAGGGGTCAGTTGCAACGCTTGACTTTGTCTGTTTAAAGTTTAAATTGTACATATATTATCATACGTACGCATGTTACAGCCAGGGCTGGACTGGAACAAAAAAATCGGCCCTGGCATTTTGGCCCAGACTGGCCCACTACATACTATCACAAATCCACAATCCCACCATCTTTGTGCACCCTTAAATATGTATTCCAAATCCTATTCTATAAAAACACTAAAGCCATTTGTTAATGCAAATGTGTCATTTATTAATAAAATAAAACTGTTTAATCCACAGAGAGAAAGAGAGGAGAGGAGAGAAGAGAGAGAAAAACAGACATGATAAATGGTTAATAAGATGATCACTGTTTTGTGATCAAGTCTGTGTGTGTTTGTCTGTTATGTCCACCTGCTTCCTGCTCTGTCCCTTGCTGACACTCTCCTGTTCTGAAGAAGCTATCTCTAACCTGGCTCAAAACGGCATAATAAGAGGGTCTATAATAAATAAACAACATAAAAACAAAAACACATTAACAAAAGAAACAAAAGAACACTGTCAGCTGACTCTGTTAATGTTGATGAATTGTGGTTAACAAAAAATGTTCTCAATTTAAGTAAGGCAACATATCAAAGACATGTTAAAAATATCTGGCTTAAAGATCTACTAAGTGTCTTTGCCATTGTGCACAATGTGTAAACTAGCTGTTCTGACTGTACCGCTGACTGAGATGTTATAGTTTGGTAATGACACCCGTGCTCTTAAATGTTACCATCTAAACTGACATAGTCGAAGAGCAAAGAGTGCAATCGTTTTTTTTTTTATTGCTGTGTTATCGCCATCATTTTGTACATAACAGTAGTTTATCGACAGTTTGTCTCTTACGTGTTTTGGCTCAGGTTTATCAAGGGTATCATCAGTTTTGAGGGCAGTTCTGCTCACCGCAGGGCAGGCTCTACACTAACTCCCTCATTTCTCGCCCTCTCCTCATTCTCAATCTCCTCTCCGTGCGCACCGGTGCTTTTGTGACCACGACCTTCATCATGATGAAAGTCCGGCCGATGTATTAAACAGTTGTGTTATTTTCACACATTTTGCAGCGTCTGTTGCAAGGGCCTGCTTCTTTTTTTCATGCAATTTCTCCCCGCCTCCTTTCCCTTTCTTCTCCATTATCTTTCTGACTGATTTTGTGCTGCAAGCTCACAAACAGTGTGGACGGGGAGTTATTTAAAGATGTGATTGGGCCAGTCGAATGTCAATTAAAAAGAGCCAATGGGCTGCGGATTAAGTGACTCATGGGCCGGTCTAGCTGCGATAAAATTAATACGTGACTTATTTGACAGATTGTATGATGTACGATTTTACAAGCGATTACAAGTTGTAAAAATTGTATATGAGATGTATAGGCCCAAAAAGAACGTCGGCCCACCTGGGAAATGCCCGGTCTGGCAGATGGCCAGTCCATCCCTGGTTACAGCAATGTTGGTGGGTATCTGACAGATGTGGGTTTAATGTATTTCAATTTTGTCTGTCCACAAAAAACTGTCTCTGAGAAACTGAAGGAAATACAAAAAGTGTTGCAGCTGTCCCCACTCTCCCCTACTTTGTCTAAAAGTACTGAACTGGATCAGAGTTAGCTTGACATCTTTAAATACTAATAATTTTATTGTCATACAACTAAAGAACTCGTTTAGATTAGTGTTTCTCAATCTTTTTAGATGAAGTACCACCGAACTCTAAGAATTAAACTGTGGCATGTTATTGACCCTGCATCATTTGTGCTTCAGACAAATTCAGACATTCAAAGAGGGTCAAAGCCATATCTAGGTGCCACAACATTATCTAGACTTGCAGCCAAACAGAACCACCATAACACCCTAGCAATGGTGATGGCAAGTTTTGGTCAGGCAAGCACCACTAAAATTTTCAGGAAAAGTAAAAATCTAATTTTTTACAGAGCAAAAACATTCATTTACATTTCACGGTCAGATCAGTGTTTTAATGTGACATTAACTTTTTGTATTCCTTCTGAATCAGGGATAAAAGCAGGGTAGACATTTTTTCCAAAAATATTTTTTGTTATGGTCGTTGAAAGTCTCTTTACACCCTGATAGCAATTATTAAATAAAGTGGTCTAAATATATTTATATACTGTATATTCTGTGGAAGGTACAGGACCATAAATGTTAGTTCAATGTATTTGCATACCTCCTCACACTTTTTGAGGAGGTGTAGCTTTGGAGAGTACTTTAAAGGGTGCTTGGGATCTTATGGTTTCTCCAAAATTGTGTCTCTAAACCCTATCTTTTAAGAAGTTAATATTTAGAGAAATTCTATACATTTTAGAAAATCAACCCTTGATATTCATCATGCACTGTGTTGCATGCTGTTTTTGTGCAGATGCTGCATCAGCTAAAGAGCCTGGCCCTGGATGCTGAGACCGATTTGGAGCGGCAGGATGAGGCTCTTGATGTGCTGAGCTCTTCTGCTGACCATACCATCCTGAACATCAACAGACACACTTGGCGCATGAGGAAACTGCTGTGACCTCCTGAACTTTTGGTCACCAGATTAATCATAAGATATATGCACAGGTATACACATAATAAAAACTTGAAAGCAGACAGTTCACAATATGGCAATGTTTCCTTAATCTTATTTGTTTCATCTTTATGAGTAAGGGTATGGCTATTTAGAGAGCTGTAGAGCGTAAGTGCACTTGATCGCTGATGTGTAATAGCAATGCTAAGCACTAGATTCTTGACTAAACTAGAGCGTAAAGGTGCATTATGCCAGCTTTTCAGTTACTGTTCTTAACTTTCAAACTTGGCCCCTCCTCTCGGTTGGAAGCCAGAAGCAGATGCCCCTCAACTGCCCTTCGTAGTTGGCTGGGGGTTATACATCAACTGGCAAAAATTTGCCCCCAGAAAGCACCCCAAAACAATACAAAAAAAGAAAATACAGACAGAGGAGAGTGTTTTTATAGACACAAACAGCAGCGCACACTTCTGTAGTAGTTTATAAATAACGACTGAGATGGATTATTTTTGTATGAGTCCATTTTGAAAACCTTCCTCCTTTCAGCTTATTAAAATTTGAGTTAGATTTACATCAGTCTACCTAGATATTCTGGCAGACCTTTTCCTTCAAAACAGCATGGCACATCTTGCTTTTTGTAAGACATTTAGGATGCAGTATACCTATTCTTATGTAGTATGCAGTACAGCAGTATGTAGTACATTTTAAGCATGTAAGTAATACCTAGATTTAGGTTGTTTACTTGACTAGGTTGTTTACTATTTATTGAAATACAGTTTAAAATTTGGCAATTAAGCACATCTTTAAAAATCAAGTTAAAACCACATAAGTTATACTGTTTACAGAGACAGACACAATCCATAACTTACAACCTCAGAGTGTATGGTACAGTAGGCCTGTCTTGAAATATTTATACAGCTTTGCTGAAACTCTTTTAAATGGTATTGTTACTGCTGGAGCCCAACTTTTGAGCTCCACCAAGCATCCCAATGAATGTCTTTTTCTTTCCTCAGGTCCACAGTGACTCCTGCAACCTAACACACTTCTGCAAATGACATTTGTTTTTAGCAACACGGTTTGCATGGCTTAGCATCAATGCGATGGAAAGAAACAATGAGGCTATGCCATACTATAAACATAACGTTGTTATGAAGTAACATCTCAGTGTTTAATATGATTCTGTGCATTGTCAACCTGTTAATAGTAATGCACTTTATCTCCGATGTAATCCCATTTCATTGATAATTACATGTGTGCTGAATTTCAAACACATTTGTTGATTGATGTAAACCCATAATGTTGTATTTATTTACTATGTATGTTTATATTACTATTAACTGTAAAATAAATGTGCATTTTTTGTTGTCCCTTTTTATGAGGCTGGGAGGTTGTGTGATGTGTTGATTACAAACAAAACCACAAAGGAGGACAAACCCAAGCCCCACCCAGTCCTTGATTTGGCACGTCAAAACATTTCCTTGCTGGAGTCGGAAGCTCTTTACAATAACAGCACTTGATAGTGCAGAGTGTAGGCTTTGTAAACAGTTTGGCACACTTGCGGGGAACCCTGTCATTACAGCATCCTGTTAGCACAAGAAGTTAAGCATCTGCTCACCACCCTGGTGTGCAGTTTTCAGGAGAACGAAAGAGACCACCGTGTTCACAGGCACAGATCAGTTACATTTGGCCAGGGTAGTGGGCCCCTTAAAGTCTTGACGAAGAAGAAGACTTGGTAGAATAGGTGATGGCTGAAGCATGCAGTGTTGCGTTCTAATGTAGGCGTTGGCTAGTGTACTTGTTGTAGGTGGCGGTCAATAAGATGTGAGCTAAATTGTTACTAGATCCATTTGCTTTGGAGAGATTTCACTAAGCTTAGCCAGACAGTGTTTGACTGATCAGGGAGTTTCTCCTGCGGTCTGTACCCTAGTAGCCATGTAATCCCTGGTCAGGATTTGGTTTCTCAAAAGACAACCGCAACTTTCTCCAAGCATCACTGGAATGACAAAAAAAAACTTTAGTTTAATTCAAAAGTGTTGTTTTTCTGTTGAGGAACATGGCGGGCATGTTGTCACATCTCGTGCGTTGTGCTTTTGTTTACACAAAATTGACCGCTTCACTGCTTCTCCATTGCGTGATAAACTGAAACTTCTGTTGGGATTTTCAGCGTACACTCTCAACACGTACCTTTCAGCTACTTGGATTGGAAACCCTGAAGACGTGGAGAGATTGAACACATACTGATGTGGTTACAAGCAGACATGCAATGTGAGGAAGTGGCGGCGGTCTGGCCCAACCACAGTCGCTGTACATAAGATCCGGCTCTGCCTCAAAGCGGATGGTGCGGAGACACTAGTGATTTTTACTGGCTTTGACTTACTGGTCTGTTTACTTGATGGACTTGTGGTGGGCCACTCCAGGAGGCGTGGTGTCTATATTGATGGTAAATCAATCAGCTTCAGCCTCTGTCATGGGAAAAGATTGGTGAGGGCATGAGTGTTGATTCTGTAGATTTGCTTTACTTGATTCCAAAGTACAGTTAAGGGAGGATAATAATGAAATTAAATACTATTAGTAAGTTCTTTCTAGTAATGCCTGTTGCTTTTCTAAATTTCTTTGATCTTTTGTTAAAAAAAGCTTGTTATTATAAATGTGCATGAATACAAATCAAGATTTCTAATTTTGTACATTTGTATCAAGCATGTTTTGTACCTGCAATGCTTCCTGAAAAGCAAACACACACACATTTTCGTGATATATAATGATATTCTTATTGTTAGCGATGCTTGCAAAGACATGTATTTCTATTGTTGTTCTTACTAAAACCTGTATGATTTGTTTCTCTTCTGTAACATTATGAATATAGTCTTGTTTCTTGTCTATTGAATATAGTCTTGTTTCTATAGTCTTGTCTATTCTAGACTTATTCTAGACTTATTCTATTCTAGACTTGTCTATGAATATAGTCTTGTTTCTATAGTTTTGTTTATTCTAGACTTGTGTGTTCTATTGACGCTGAGCCCATGGATGTGTTTGATGCATGCACACTAAAACTGCCTTGTGTTAGTAAGTGCAAATACATTTGCGCATGTGCAGATGACAGTGATATGTGCACAGTTACAAAAATGTGGCAAACTTAAGCTTTATTGTTAGGGATTTGCTATAAATCATTCTGCTTATTGAGGTTTGCTATTGCTTTACTAAGACTTTACATGTTTTGGCTGGTGGACAATTAAACAGGCAAATAAATACCATAGACCTGCTATCAAATACCAAAATACCAAGACAAGACTATTATGATTTATCAAGTCTTTTTTGGTTAGGGCCAGCAACTAAATACCAACACTTTTTTAAAAACAGTCAAAAATAAAATGCCCATAAAAAAAACCCTGATAACAACCCAGTAACAACATCTTAGCATTGAGTTCTTTAAAGGCAGGCAGCACTCACATCAAATCTAGTTGTAAGATCTACTGAAACTTGGCTATACAGATTTTTGTTTTGGAGCTAATTCGGCAAAAAGAAACATACAGCTTGCACATGAGAACAGCCCAATTAGAACATGTCTGAATGTGGAGCCTGACTCATGTGTTGGCTGCACCAGGCTTGCTGCAGGTGTTGCTTCCTCTCACTCCAGTTTGCTATGGGAGGTTTGAGTTACAGGAAATAAATCTTGTTGCCTAATGTTGGACCTCAGTGAAGAGAAAAACTTTTGTGCAGCAACGCATTCTGGGAAAGTGAAGAGGCTACTTGGGGAAATGTGTTTGCTTAAAAACATCCTTATCTTGTATGTTAGCTGCTTCTCTTGCATCTAGTAAGTCCTCATGATGAGTCTATAGCTTATTATTTTAGTCCTCTAAACACAGTCCTTCTCTGGAGAGTGATATATCCTTTGCAAAACAACAGCAAATAAGCAAAATGTAAACTTTAATTATTGATAATAGATTTAACAAAATTCAACCTCAAAAGATTTGTTGGTACAGCTTCTGTTTTAACACCATTTAGCCCTAACACCCTCACCAGGGTAAACATATCCCTGCTTACCTGCATGTGGGCTGTTTTTGTATTTGTATTGGATAAGAAAATGAACACAATATCATCAGCCGTCTGCAGTTATTATTGTTATTGTCTTTACTAATTAATAGATATTTTAAGTTTTTTTCACAGATACACTTTTTTCACTTTTGCTTCGACTTGCAGGCCAAGACTAACAAACACACATCTACAGCTTAAGGAGGTAGCTGAATCTCAATACAGTACAAGACAATATAGTAAACATTTTCAAATAAATTACATTATATTACCAACTGATGTACACATGATTGACTAATATTTCTTTTTAATAATGTCATAAGAAACAACTATTTAAAATCTCATTATCATCTGGTTTGTAGGACGTTTCACCCTTCTGAGAGTGGCAGCACAATCCTTATTCACAGTGCTTTAACTAAATTACTGTACGTGCAAATATGTCACGCCAGGGTGTTGTGATTCTACATGAACTTTCATCTCCGTTTCTTTCATACAAATGCACAAATCTATCATAAAATGCACATTTGCTATCCTAACAATGGAAACAAATGTGTGACTAAAAGAATACTGTGATATTTGATCATTACTGCCTACTACATTTTTAGTAGTGGAAGTAATTAATGTAGGAAAGTCCCAGTTGCTTTAAAACACAGTTTTTCTTAAATCCTTCTTAGTATTAGTGCAGACTCCACATTTAGTTTGTGGGGGCCACAGTCCTGAAGTTAAATGGTTTACTTGATTATGGAAAGTTGCTTGAAATTGGATATTTCTTTGTAGCTAAAAGGTTTTTTTTTTCTCAAGTTATGAATTTCTAGCATAGTTTCAAAAACAGACAACATAAAAAACAAAATCATAATGGTGCTTATGAAGGCAAGAATCACTAATGCTGCTGTTCAACAAAACACCATTTGCGCTAGCAGGGTATAATATTGTTAAATGAGCCTTAACTTTTGCAGCTTTTGAGTAATGTTCTGATTAGTATGCAAGGCCCCACACATAGAGGTGTTCGGCGTGGGAATTGAACGCCGGTCTCCTGTGCCGCGAACAATGTGTCACTGAGCCAGCGGGGTAAGGGCTTGGCAATAATGGCTCATAGAGGGGCTTGTGAATGGTTGACCCCAGCCACCTGGAACTAACATATCTTTTCCATTCTTGAGGGTCTTAAGGGGAGCGGAGGACCCTCTGTAGAAGGGACTATTCATACCCCAGAGGACCAGCATTCCAAGGAGAGCTAGTTAGGACTAGATGCCACCACTCAAAAGCTAACCACCACTCAAAAAAGCTGAAGACATACTCTACAGGTGCCTTTTATACTTCCAGGTGCAACAAGTTCCCTCGAAAGGAAACCCCCCCAACCCCCCCCACCACACACACACGCAAAAAATTACTGATGCCATACTGCACACGGGACCCTCCACCCCTTGTGGTTTGGAGGGGACTGTGCAGTTATCAGCAGCAGAGTGGAGATAAGGTTTCAAGCCAGAGCTTCCTCTCCAAGGGCTAGCAACAACTTAATAAGTGCACCATTAACTTTTAGACAGCTACAGTGTATATTTGTACACACCTAATGAGTTTGTATGTTCTCAGTACATTCCTTGCAAAGTTACTTTTTTAAACATTGTTCTTTTCAATGCTCTAAAGAAGTGTATGCTGTAATGGAATGCTCTTTTGAACATTTACCCACATCTAACTCCATCAGAGTTTACATTTCAGCAAGATGAGAATGCATGCAGCGATTGGGTGGGACTTAGGAAAGTCCTCTCCGGCTGACAGAGGCCCCTGGCATGGAGCCAGAATGGTAAGAAGAGCTTCCACTGGGCAAAGATGTGGTCATTGTCCAGATGCATGTTCAGACGTTCCAGAGAGAACGAGATTCAGAGCAGCACACCCACCTGGGAGCGTAATAAAGTTAACGTGGAGCAGATGAACTCCAGGCCTGGCAGTGAGGGCTACAGGGTTCACACACCATCAGCACTGGATAGAACACAACTAGACAAGCCAGCAAGGCAAAAGACTGTGGCTTGGAACAAGCTTGTGTCGTCATGGAGCAGGAGGTTGTCTGCGGTTCTTTTATAGTGCAGTGATGAATGAAGAACACCACACCAAATCTGTGGTGAAGTCAGTTAAGCTTGATGATTTAATGAGAATTTCACAAAGAAGTCTAAAACTGAAGAACCAGAGGCCCTTTTTAAATTTACATAGTAGGTCCCAGTGCAGCGCTGACCAGTACACTGTTCTGTTAAAAGTGACAGTGGTGCAAATATTTATTTAAAATATTTTTTTTAAATATTTAGATGTATATGACTGAAGTAAATATTAGGAATAGTTCATCCAAAAATGAAAATTCTGTCATTATTTACTCACCCTAAAGTTCCAAATCTGTATGACTTTCTTTTTTATGTAAGACGAAAAAGGAGATAAGCACATTAAAGTAGTTATATAAATTTGTGCTGTAGTCCAGATATTCTGAAGCCAAACAACAGCTTTGCGTGTTAAAAAGTCATTTGCTGAAGAAAATATTGGTCTTAAATCTCATTTGCACATGGTTAGTCAAGATGCATCTGAACAGATTTTACATCAGTAATGCCAAGTGCCTGTTGTCATGTCTTGCAACAGATTGTGACTTTGCAATTTGAATATGCAAAAACTAAATCAGAATTTTAGTGCTAGACTGGAGGGGATTTCAGCAGGTTTTCATTAAAGACTTTCGGCAAGTCTTTTTATAAAGATTTCAAAACAAAAAGGGGGTAGTGGATATGAATAAATGATTAGAAGAAATTTTTTAGTGTGAGCAAACCCTTATTTTCCAGCAACCAACATTAAATTTGTGGAGTTGTGGAACGAGACGGGTAATGCAAAATGAGGTAAAAAAGACACAATTTTGCATGAAATAACATACAGGGCCATTTGTAAAATATTAATAATAGAGGAAAATTCCCATGTCATGCTATGATAATGAGTTCCATTTCCAAACAGACGTTTTCAGAGAAGCGATCGTAGCACCACATGGTACACACACAATGAAAGGATGAGAGTCACAGACATACTGGGTTTATTTCTCTAACTGCATGGAATTTGTGGACAACACCTATTTGGTGGAAAATCTCACTGCTGTTCAGATCATTTGTCCATGTAAAGCAGCATAGGAGCAGCCTGGAGTTTTGAAACTGGAGATGATGGCGCTCCACTGAGAACACAGACCAAGGTCTACTGAGCCATCAAGCAGCGCAATCAAAGGTTCCCAGATGTGGTGTGTAGTATGCTTCAGCATGTGCTAAGCAGATACACATCTCCATCTTGATCGGCAAATTTGCCAGTGATGAAAAAATGTGCAGACCCGCGACTCATAACAGGTAAAATAGAATGGCGGATTGCTAGTTGCCTAGCAACTGGTTAGGTGTGGCTAATAAAACTCAATAACGTCCATTTTCCTGGCGAGAGGAATGTAGTGTTCCTCAGAATATCGCCCAGGAATCCACTGCACAGAAGGGAAAGCACAGCACAGTCAAAACAACGTGCTGTAATTCCACAGACTGGTTTCAATTATAGCATAGAATATCAAAGTTAATTACTTCTTTTTTTAATG
Source organism: Ambastaia sidthimunki (assembly GCA_036877625.1). Taxonomy (NCBI): domain Eukaryota; kingdom Metazoa; phylum Chordata; class Actinopteri; order Cypriniformes; family Botiidae; genus Ambastaia; species Ambastaia sidthimunki. The sequence continues at coordinate 29,003 of JAZGTK010000744.1, forward strand.
CGCTTTTTCCTCTTCTGCGCCCAGTTTAGTTGAACAGAAAGTTTGTCGGTGGAGCCCTCACTAATTGGTATGGCAAACTCGCATCTGTGGTAAACCAATGTTTTGAAAGACTTAGATGTTGAATATTTGTGTGTGTCCAACTTGGAAAAGTTTGGACGCAAGCCATTAAAGCTTCATAAAACCCTGTAGCAATGCTGGACAAAAAAAGTCATGAGTAAGGTGTTTTTTTGTTCTGGTGTGTGTTTTATAGGATTCCTGCTTACAGCAAATTTGATTTGACTGGAGCTTATATTAATTCAATTCCATTTTATTTATATAGCGCTTTTTACAATTTTGCATTGTTTCAAAGTAGGTTTACGCATAATACTGAGATACATTAAAAAACTAAAAAAATATTAGGCATGTTCAACACATAATACATGGTATTACTGAAAATAGTTTATGCAAGATGTATATTAATGAAACAATTTATGAATACTAGATTTATATTGGTTTATGAATAAAGAGTTGACTAAACCAATGGAAATAAAATTAGACCATTTAAATAATTGGACAGAAATACATGTTAATACACTTTAGAAATACATGTTAATATGCATAAAGGATCGTACCTCTCTCAGTGGTCTATGAGAGAATAATGTATTTAGACTGCCAATTAAAATAGTAAGTACCTCTGAGACTATGCAATTCAGTAGTCTATGTGTGGGCCCTTGCATACTATGTAGTCAGTTAACGTAATAAGCATCATATTAGGCAAGATGTGCCCTTCCAGCTTACATGGAGATGACACATAGAAAATCTCATGGGACTGGGATATAACAGATATGCAATAATACCATCAAATACAAACAATTAATTTATAGAATGTATGAATCGTGTATTTTTTTGTGTATTTTACAATACAGTATCTTAGTAAGCAAACCAACAGGCAACAGTGGCAAGGAACCTGTCACGGGTGAACTGTGATGGAAGGAGCAAAACAACCTAGAATCTACTCATTAGTATTTAGTATATACATTCCACAAGACAGAGAGAACAGGCAGGAACACACATACACCCAAAGTAACGTTATTACTGGAACCCCTGACACAGAACTGAAAACAACTTAAAGGACACTAATGGAACAGACAGGTGAAGGCGATTAAACTAAACAAGAACAGGAAAACCAAATATGGGCATACAAGAGGGAGAAACCAAACAGACAGTCCAACAGGGGTGTGACATTACTCCTCGCTCCCATTACTCCCCCCTCCGTAGAAAGATTGGTGGATGGAGGGGACTTAGCTGACAGCGGACAAAGGAGTGGATGTGGGATGGAAAACTAAAGGAAGTCCTTGTCAGAGGCGGCTTCGACAGAGGCCGGACTCCTGGGAGGAGGACAAACAACAGTCCAGGGTGGTGACGACGGAGGGATCTGGAGCAGGAGGGGCCAGGTGAGACCCAGGCTGCAGCCATGATGGTGGCCCACGGTGGAGCCGACAGAGGGAGGAGCCATGGTGGAGGAAGAGCTGACAGCTCCTGGGGGCTGACCAATGGAGGCGGAGCAGTTAGACGTGTAGCCCGAGGCGGAGACGGAGAGTCGATAAGCCCAGATGACAATGAGGCTCCAGAGGGCTGAGGCAGAGCAGATGTCACTGGCAACCGAGGCGAAGGCAGAGATCTGGAAGGCCGCAGTGGAGCCAGTGCAACAGAGGACTGAGGTGGAGCCAGAGGGACGACGAAAGAACAAGGTGGAGCCGGAGGGACGAGGAAGCCCAGTGGAGCTAGTGGACTGACGGGTCAGGGTGCAGACGAGGGAGCTCGGTGGCATGGCAGAGCCGCAGGGTCGGAGGGCCGAGGTGGAGTCCAGGATTCTGAGGCTAAAGGCAAAGATGAGGGATCCTCCAGCCACAACGCTGCTGGAAGCTGGCAGACCTGCAGCTCAACCACTGCACAGATGGCGTGCTGAGGGTGAGCAGAGGGGCTGTCAGCTGACAGTGGTGGTGTGGCTGATACAGCGTGGCAGACAGAAACAGGCAAGAGAGGGAGGGTGGGTGGGAAATCTTGATCCGGCATAATGATATCTGAATAGAAGTCTATTAGATCCAGTGTTGGCTCACCCTCAGCGCTTGTGCAGTGGGTGGAGCCTCTCTCGTCATCCTGGCGAGCTCTGGTGCCGGCTCACACACTGGGTCTGACGGTACCCCCTCGGGCTCAGAGGCGATCCTCAGCTCTGACGCTCTTTTCCACGATGGCTTGTCGGTCGCCTGGGGCTCGAGCTCTCCATCAGCGTTGGACTCGGGCTGTGACTCTGCACTCCGGGATAATGGAGGGCTGGGCACTGGGTCTGGAGTGAGGCTTGCGTCCTTCGCGACGATCTCGATGGTCATCGGTGATCCACAGGACGCCAGCACCCAATTGATATAGGTGAGGAGGCTCTCTCGAGGGCCGTCCCTGGACAGCTGCGCTTTGCTGGCCGCGTTGAGTCCAGCGTAATAGAAGCAGCAAAGGCTGGGGTCCTGGTAGTGTGTATATTCCGACAGGAACACAAAGTCATTGGTGTGGTCCTCGAGAGAGTGTTCCCCCTGCTCCAGCAGAAGGAGGAGAACGGACAAAAACAGACAGTGGTAAGAAACAACAAAATAAACGTGGGGTATAAAACGCCGCTTACTATATTAGGTTCCGGTATTCTGTCACGGGTGAACTGTGATGGAAGGAGCAAAACAACGTAGAATCCACAGACAGTCCAACAGGGGTGTGACAAAACCAAAACTCCAATGATGTACAGATGGAAAAATAAACCTTGGGAGAAACCAGGCTCAATCAGAAGGGACAGTTCTTCTTTTGGATATAACTTGGATATAAATGGAGAGCTAATAATGATTTAAAATTGTTGGGTCTAATTTGGTGACAATATGTCAAGCACTGAGGAATGTTACAAGCAGAGATGGCGGCAGAAGCATAATGTTACTAATTGCAGCTATAACATCGCACAGCTGTGACAAGGCAGGGAACAAAAATCCATCCACAAAAGTCCATAATATTCTGTCTGATCTGTCTCAGTGTCGTCACATCCCTTCTCCCCACAATCCAGCCCTGGCAAAGTCTGGATCCAGCTGACTACAGGTCCTTAGGGAAATGAAAGACAGACAGGGGGAACAGTTCCCTGGGGGAACCGGGGAAGTGTCCCTGGTTCCAGTTTACCTAATTAATGCAGCCTAACCAAGGACTTGAGTGATACATCCATAAGACTATGTGTAGGCTAGATTAAAGAGATGAGTCTTCAATCAAGATTTAAACTGACATAGTGTATCTGCCTCCCGGACAACACTGGGTGGACTGTTCTAGAGTTTGGGTGCCAAATATGAAAAAGATCTACCATCTGTGCTTGATTTTGAAATTCTGGGTATTATCAACTGGTCAGAATTTTCTGATTGCAGTGACCGTGAAGGACTATTTTAAGAGAGGAGCTCGCTCAGGTACTGCGGAGCTAAACCATCTAGGGCCTTGTAGGTGATCAGAAAAATTTCAAAGTTTATACAATATGTAATAGCCAGCCAGTGCAGTGTTGACATAACCAGGCTAATGTGGTCATACTTGTTTGTTCTCATAAGGACTCTTATGAGAACATAAGGAAATTTAAATTTGCTGGAGTTTTTTCTCTATTTCCTGTGCTGCTCTTTTTAGGTTGTGGCTATGCTCATTATACCATGGTGTTGGGCTGCTGTCCTTTATTTTTTTTAAGCGTAGGGGAGCAAATTTGTCAAGGTGTTGGAAAAGAGGGAGTAAATGTTTTCTGTTGCACTATCAAGGCTTTTAAAGTTATGTATTGTATTAACAAATTGAGACAGTTCAGGCAGAAGTTACTGTTCTAATGTATTTGTAGCAAGGAGCTGATTTTGCAATCATGGGTAAATATATTAAACAGGACACCAGATAATGATCTGAAATTATCTTTGCTCTGCTAAAAGTATCAGCGCTTATTATCATCAACATTTACACCATAGAACAGTATTATATCTAAAGTATGATTATGACAATCAGTAGGTCCTCATGTTGTGAAACGCAGATAGAGTTTAAAATGTCTTTAGAAGCCAACCCTAAATTATCATTATCCACATAGATGTTAAAATCACCACCTCCGAGGCCAGTAATATCTTTGGCAATCTGTGGCCAATAATACTTCTGATAAAAAGTCTGTGTGGTGGCCTGTATACAGTAGCCAGTAGAAACTGCAAACTTGATTTATTGTTAACACCAGATGAAGTTATATTGAGCACATTACTTCAAAAGAATTGTATCTGAAATTAGTCCTCTGAGAAACTTTAAAAATGTTCCTATACAGTGCAGCAACACCTCTTCCTTTGCTTTTTGGACGAGGTTTATGCTTATAACAGTAATTTTGGGAATAGACCTATTTAATGTTATGTATTTGCGAAATTGGAAGCAAAGTAAACTATAGGTATTTCGTATAGCATGGAAGGAGACCATTTAAAACTACAGAAAGGTCTTAAAAAGCTCCAGAGCTGCCTACTTTTAAATCTTTTAGAAGAAAACACAAACCCTAGTTATATATTTAATACAGTGGCTAAATTAACCAAAAATAAAGCATCAACTGCTTCTGACAGTTGTCTATATCATAGCAATGATGATTTTATAAATTTCTTTAATAACAAAATAGATACTGTCAGAGAAAAAAACATGCAAATGCCCGCAACACCACCGCATCAGATGGCGCATCATAATTTGCCGACGGAACAACTCCAGTCATTCTCTAGTATAATTAAGGATGAACTGTATAAACTGTCAAAATAATTAAATAATCTAAATTAACAACATGTATGCTAGATCCTATACCTACCAGCCTATTGAAAGAGATGCTTCCAGAAATTATAGACCCTCTGCATAGTATTATTATTTAATCATTGGTGTTGGGATATGTCTTAAATGTCTTACAAGCAGGAAAAAGTGGTGTCTTCATAGATATATTCTTTCTTGGTAAGAAGCAGTATCTGTGAGAATTTCCAGTCAGGATTCAGACCATATCATACTATACAGAGACTGCTCTTTTCAGAGTGACAAAGGATTTGCTCTCATTGGCTGATCATGGATGCATCTCTCTTCTAGTTCTACTTGAAATGGAACTGCACTGGCATGGTTTTAATCATATTTATCTGACCGACTCCAGCTTGTTGCTGTGAGTGAAAAGATGTCATATCAATCACAAGTTTAGTGTGGAGTGCCACAAGGCTTAGTTCTTGGGCCTTTATTTTTTAGCCTGTACATGCTACCTCTGGGAGCAATTATTAAGAGACATAGAATGTATCACCTGACACATGTTGTGAAACCCAGATAGAGTTTAAAATGTTATTGAAAGCCACCCCCATCTTTTTTTATTATCCATGTGGATTTTAAAATCACCAACAATTAGGACTTGATCTGTGGCCAATACTTCTGATAAAAAGTCAGCAAATTCTTTTGATAAAAGAATGTGGTGCCCTGTTGTCACGAATCCGGCCTCTGTGGCTCCCTCTAGCGGACGCCAGCGGGAGCCATCCCCGGAATATTAGGACTACATTTCCCATGACCCCGTACCTGGGCCGCGCCCATCTCAGGTGGCGGCCATTTCCTTCATTAAGAGCGCTATAAGTACTCTCTAGTTTGTTTGATCATTGCGAAGTTATGTTCTGCCATCTCTGCAAACATTTCTGAGCGTTATACTTGGTTGGATTACTCTGTGTATTACTTTGGACTGTCTCTCGTTTTGGATATCTCGCTGCCTGCCTTTTGCCCCCGCTTTGCTTACTGGATTACTCTGTTGTTTGCCGCCTGCCCTGAACTATTGCCTGGACTCTGTTTATGATTTTGGAATATCCTCTGACAGTCCTGTTTGCTGGTATTGACCCTTGCCTGTTTGTTTATTCTATTGTCAATAAACATTGCTGCGAATGGATCCTATGTCTCCTGAGTTTACGTTACAAAAGACTTCGCCACCAAACGATCCAGCAGTGTTCGCTCCATGGCCCGTGAACTCACCTGCTCAAGTCCTGGGCCGTTCCTCGACCCGCAGCAGATGGCGCGGCTACTAGCCATGTCCGAGGCGCTCAGGCAGGTCTCGCAGGAGTCCAACGCCACCTTTGACGCCCTCATGGCTCTGTGCAGCTCCCGGCCGGTGGTCCCAGTGCCTGAGCCCGTCCCGGTGGTCCCAGTGCCCGAGCCCGTCCCGGTGGTCCCAGTGCCCGAGCCCGTTCTGGAGGTTCCTGAGGCCGAGGCCAACCAAGCGTCGCCAGATCGGATGCAGGAGCAGACGTCTGAGCTGGCGGTGGATAACGTGGAGGAGGGAGGCTGTGCTCGCCACAAAAGCACTGAGGGTGAGCTCCCACCGGTGTCTAACAACTTTGTTGCTATGGGGTTGAAGCAGGCGCTCCCATCCACCCTCCCTGTTTTGCAGACACCGGCCACGCTGCTGCCATCAGCCATCATGCCCTCCGCTCACCCTCAGAACAACACCTGCGCGGTGGCTGAGCTGCGGTCCTTCCAGCCTCTGCCAGCACCGCGGCCGGAGGATCCCTTTGCTTCCCCTCTAATCCGAGAATCCTGGTCTCTGCCTCAGCCCGTGGACCCTGCCGCTTTGCTCAGCCACCTAGCTCCCTCTTCTCCGCCCTGTCCCGTCACTCCGCCAGTTCCACCAGGCTCCTTCGTTCTCCGTGCTCCGCTCCGGTCTGCCATCGACCTTCCCGCGCCTCTGGATTCTGCTCCTCCGGCTCCACCTCGTCCCGCCATCCCACCGGCTTGGTCTGACTACTCTATCCCTCCAACTCCACCTCCGTCGCACCGGCTCCACCGCGTCCCTCTGGATCCAGACCTTTGCTTCAGTTGCTCTGGCCCTCCGGATCTTCATCCTCGCCGGGGTTTTCTTCTCTCCGG
>JAZGTK010000744.1:35958-51765 GCA_036877625.1 Ambastaia sidthimunki
CGCCACCTTTGACGCCCTCATGGCTCTGTGCAGCTCCCGGCCGGTGGTCCCAGTGCCTGAGCCCGTCCCGGTGGTCCCAGTGCCCGAGCCCGTCCCGGTGGTCTGTCACGAACTACATTACCCAGAACCCCATGCTGGGACCACGCCCGCCACAGGTGGTGGCGATTAGTCTCATTAAAGACTAAATATAAGATCGCTGGTTTTGCTGCTCTGGGCGAAGTCTCGTTTTGCCCTGGCTAACGTCTCTGAGCATTCTCTCCTGTGGTTTCTGGTTTTCTGGTTTGTGTTTTTTGACTGCCCTCTCGTTATTGATTGTTTGCTGCCTGCCTTTTGGATTACGCTTTGTTATTGGATCACCCTTGTTGTTAGCCGCCTGCCCTGACCATTCTGCCTGGAACTGTTCACGTTTTTGGATTACCTGTGTTGCCCCTGTTTGCTGTGTGTTGACCCTTTGTCTGCCTGATTATGTCTATGTTTAATAAAATGCTGCATTTGGATCTCCCCGTGTGTGAGCACTCATTACACCTGTACAGTAGCCACTAGAGATGACAAACTCGATTTATCATTTACACCAGATTAAGTTAAAAAATAACGAATTTTTTAACAGATAAATCATTGTTTCTGAAATCAGATCTCTGAGTAACTTTAAAAATATATAATGCAGCAACAACTCTAAGCTCATGCTTATAACAGTAATTCCAGGGGATAGATTTAAAGCAGTAATGTAATGTAATCATCTCGTTTTAGCCATGTTTCTGTCAAACAGAGCACATCAAGCTTATGATCTGTGATCATAACATTAACAAAAAGCACTTTTGTAGAGAGATCTAATATTTAGCAAACCAAGCCTTATTAATTGTTTTCAATCAGTTTAAACATCGAACATTGAAAGAATACTGTTTCTTTTAAAACTGTCATTAATTACTCAATATATTTTAACTCAATTATATTAATAATTATATTTAAATATTAATGTCATTATTTATTTTAATAACAATATCTGAATACATTGTGGTGGACATTGTGGTGCTGTATGACAAATTAAACTATTTTCTGATGGTTGTGTTTTGACAGTATGAAGAGTTAGAGTAATACAAATCTAATAAGATGAATAAACACAATTACAAAAAATGCTAATGAATTTCTCTGTGTAAATTGCAATACGGTAAATTCCTCTTCCAGTCATTTAAATTCAAATTCCAATTCAGGATCCTGTAAGGGTGTGGCCAATGTAAATCCAATTCCACCTCACAAACAAAAAAGAGGCCAATTCTGAATTTTGCCCAACCCTTTTCAACTAATCCTTCTGTTTCTGCAAAAAACATTTCTGTTGAAATTGCCAAACAGTTGTTTTTGTTTTCTTCTGTTAGTATTTGGTTTCCTTTTCTGTTCATATAATTTTTTTAGGAAGACATTTCCAAAGTTAAAAATGATTCTTTCCAACCAAAGGTAACAAGGACAAATATCCCAGTTTAAATTAAGACAACGTGCATCATGATTATGATCCCTCCTTTGTAGCGTTGTGGTTTTTATCCCAGAGAATTCTCTATTCCAGTTTAACAGATTGTGGTGGCATCTAATCTCCAAATTAAAAATGGAAATCAGACAAATATTTCACACATGTGCAAACAGGATGGAAAACTGACAGAAGAGGAAAGGCAGAGAGAGAGAGAGAGAAAGAGAGATTTGTGGGAGTCACTCTGGAGTGGAATGCTGGAACACCATTGTTTATTTGCCCCCTTGAACTTTTCCTGACAAACATGGAGCTTGAACTTACCAAGAACCTGTTGAGCTCGTTCTCAAATGTACGTTTTCTTAGGTTTATGACAGTAGTTTGCTCTAGTCACCAGTAGTTCCTGGTGATTATTGGAGTTTTGTTTTACTGAATATCAAGTGACAGTAAATTTTCATTAATAAAAATCCTCCCTGTCAATTTCTGTGGATAGCTAAAAAATTTGTTTATGACAAGAATAAAACATCTAGATGTGTGAAAACATGTTTTATGTGATATGTTTTATGTGTGTGAAATCTGCAGTTAAACATAAGACCCACTTGTTAAATTTCCCAGTATATGCTGGGAGGTCAAATCTCTTTGGTAACTTCAGTCCCTGATCTAAAATTTAGTCTAAACAAATTTAGTTTAAACATCATATACACAAATACAGGGCCTGATAAAATCAAACTAACAGTGAAACAAACAGTCTCATAATATCTGAAAATTCTGTTTCAACAATAATTTACTGTCTTTAAATCCTTTAACTGACTTAAATTAAACCCATCTTTAGAACTGTAATTACACCATTATTCTAGAAGCAGTTGGGAGAAACCGGGCTCAACCAGGAGGGACAGTTCTCCTCTGGAATGTTAAAGCTGCAACTTGTAACTTTCTTGGATAAAAACAGAGAGCTGATAATACAGAGTTGTAATTATATATTGATTTACTATCAGGTCTGACTTTGTGGCAAACAGGCACTGAGGGATGTTACACACAGAAATGGCAACAAAAGTTGCTTATGCGCAGCTCCTTACTGAGTTCCCACTGGCCAATTGCCATTATTTATAGTTTGTAAATTATCATTAGTAAAGAATTATATTTGCCCCATCCTGTCTCTCTACTATTTGGTCCTGATAAGGTCTGACTACAGAAATGGGGAAATGAAAGACAGGGGAAATGAAAGGCAGACAAATTTAGTGTGGAGCCAGTACAGCTGTTCTTATGGGAAGTTTTCCTGATTCTGGTTTACATAATTAATGCAGCCTAACAATCCCTTAAAGGATTTGAGTAATAAAGACTTTGTGTAGGCTAGATTTAAAAGGTGGGTCGTTAATCTAGATTTATACTGACATGTATCTGCTTCCTGAATGACACTGGGAAGATTGTTCCAGAGTTTAGGTCCCAAATGTGACAAGGATCTGCCACCCATGCTTCATTTTGAAATTCTGGGTATTATCAACTGGCTAGAATTTTCAGATCATAGTGAACATGAAGGACTGTAATAAGAGAGGAGCTCATGATGTCACACCCCTGTGAACTGCCTGTTTGGTTTCTCCCTCTTGTGTGCCCATATTTGGTTTTCCTGTTCTTGTTTAGTATAATGACCATCACCTGTCTGTTTCCATTAGTGTCCTTAAAAAGTTGTTTCAGTTCAGTGTCCTGTGTTCCGAGAATAAGGTTACTTTGAGTGTTTGTGTGTTTCTGCCTGTTCTCCCTGTCTTGTGGATTGTTTATATTAAAGCCTTTTGAAAGGATTCTACGTTGTTTTGCTCCTTCCTACACAGTTCACTTGTGACAGAATCTCGGAACCTAACAGTAACCTGTGTTTTATACCCTGCATGTATTTTTGCCCTGTTTTTTGCCAAGTGTCTTTTGTTTACCCGGTCATGGATGACCCGTCTGTTCTCCTTCTCCTGCTGGAGCAGGGGGAATGCTCTCTCAAAAGACCACACCGACGACTTTGTGTTCTTGTTGGAATTTTCGCGCTTCCTGGACAACAGCCTTTGCAGCTTCTATTACGCTGGACTCAACGCAGCCAGCAAAGCGCAGCTGTCTGGGGACGGTCCTCGAGAGAGCCTCCTCACCTATATCAATTGGGTGCTGGCGTCCTGCGGATCGCCGATGACCATTGAGATCATCGCGAAGGACGCCAGACCCAGTGCCCAGCCCTCCATCATCCCAGGAGTGCAGAGCCACAGCCCGAGCCCACCGCTGACAGAGAGATCGAGCCCCGGGCGACCGACGAGCTATCGCGGGATAGAGCGACAGAGCTGAGGATCACCTTGGAGCCCGAGCCAGCGCGTCAGACCAGGTGCGTGAGCCGGCATCAGAGCTCGCTACGGGTGAATACGACGAGGGAGGCTCTGCCCACTGCACCAGCGCTAAGGGTGAGCCAGCACCGGATCTAATAGACTTTTATTCAGATCATTACGCCAGATCAAGATTTCCCACCCGCCCTCCCTCTCTTGCCTGCTTCTATCTGCTGTGCTGTATTGGCCCCCTTTGCTTACCCTCAGCCCACCATCTGTGCAGTGGTTGCGCCTTCAGCCTCAGAATCCTGGACTCCGCCTCGGCCCTCCGACCCAATGCCACCAAGCCCCCTCGTCTCCACCCTGGCCCGTCAGTCCCCTAGCTCCACTGGGCTTCCTCGTCCCTCCAGCTCTGCCTTGGTCTGTCGTCGACAATCCGCCGCCTCAGGATTCCACTCCTCCGGCTATGCCTCGTCCCTCCATCCCACCGGCTCTGTCAGGCTCCTCCATCCCTCTGGCTCCACCTCAGTCCTCGGTCGCACCGGCTCCACCGGATCCCTGCCTTTGCCCCGGTCACCGGTGACATCTGCTCTGCCTCGGCCCTCTGGATCCTGGTTGTCACCTAGGCTCATCGACTCCCCGTCTCCGCCTCGGGCTCTACGTCCACCTGCCTCCTCCGGCTCCCTCCTGTCTCTTCCTCCCTCCATGGGATCCACTGTGGGCCACCATCATGGCTGCAACCTGGGTCTCACCTGGCTCCTCCTGCTCCGGATCCCTCCTGTCTCTTCCTTGGCTCCTCCCTCCGTTGGATCCGCCGTGGGCCCCCATCATGGCTGCGGTCTGGGTCTCACCTGGCTCCTCCTGCTCTGGATCCCTCCTGTTTCTTCCTTGGCTCCACCCTCTGTCGTCACCACCCTGAACTCTTGTTTTCCACCTCAAATCCACTCCTTTGTCTGCCACCTAAGTCCCCTCCATCCAGTCTTCTATGGCGTGAGATCGCGCCTTCTGGGAGGAGCTCATGATGTCACACCCCTGTGAACTGCCTGTTTGGTTTCTCCCTCTTGTGTGCCCATATTTGGTTTTCCTGTTCTTGTTTAGTATAATCACCATCACCTGTCTGTTTCTATTAGTGTCCTTTAAAAGTTGTTTCAGTTCAGTGTCTTGTGTTCCGAGATTAAGGTTACTTTAAGTGTTCATGTGTTCCTGCCTGTTTTCCCTGTCTTGTGGATTGTTTATATTAAAGCCTTTTGAAAGGATTCTATGTCGTTTTGCTCCTTCCTACACAGTTCGCTTGTGACACATGATGATTGGCATTCATGTTCATCATTCATAAATATCTTCATAAATATAATCAGTCCACAAGAGCATTCATAAAAATATATGCCATATAGTGACTGTTGCCTCTTTTGTGGCCCAAATGTATTCTATATCAAATGCAACTTTAATTGATGTAACAAGAATTCACATTACATTAAATTCAAAACAGGCCCTCTTGAAATGGAGGATATGGTACACTCTGGCAATAAGCAGTCAAGAACTGTTGTGGCTCTTTTTACATGGGCCTCTCTAAGTTAATTATTCACTTCCTCTTTTTCTGAACAATCAAGCAGAAAAATGATTGTTTTCACCTTGTGTCCACAATACAATAATATTCAAACATATTCTGGCATTACTTATAGTTATAGGATGCTGATCAAACTAAACAAAAAATAGAAAATAAAATATGCTTATAGATATAGTGCTCTGACAGTGAGCTTCACTATTTCTGGTAAATTCTAATGTTCCTATGATGGTTGAGCAAAATCTTCCTATTAGTTCAAATTTGCTACTCCAGAAAAGGGGAAAATTTAGGTTTAAGACTACTTTATGTTTAAGACTTCGTTATGTTTAAGACTTCTATTCTGTAAGTCTGTTTCATGTTCTTTGATTCCAGTTTGAAGATTTTGGGTTGAAAGATAGCATACTGAAACAGAAATATCTAATATTAATAGGTGTGAAAATTTGGTTAGGGTAAATCAAACTTGAATGAAATTCAAACCAAACCAAAATTCAACCAAATTCAAACTATAGTATAGTATAGTAATAGTATTGTTTTTAAAGAATAGTTCACTCAAAAATGAAAACACGCCTATAAATTACTCACCCTAAATGTACTCTAGGTGTATATAATATCTTTCAGTAAAACAGATCAGAGTTGTATAAATAATATCCTGGCTCCTAATATCCGAGCTTTATAATGGCAGTGAACAAGACTGAGATTTTGAAGCTCATCCATCCAACATAAAAGAAATCTATAGGACTTTAGTTTGTTAAAGTTTTCTGAAGCGAAATAATACATTTGTGAAAGAAAATGACAAATATTTTGAGCTTAAGCGATTGTCACATCACATATTCATGTAAACAAACAGATCAAAGCACTAAATTTAAATATGATATTCTAATCTCATTGGTTCTCATGTGTCAGGTGACTAGTCGTCGTATGTGTTGTTATGAAACTTGCGGTTATGAGACAATCGAAAGCCAGTGAGATTTGAAGTTATCGACATGGAGCTGGCGTGTCAATATGCTGGGTATAGACTTTTATAGAGATGTAATAAACATCTGAATGCTAAATGAACAAAATAGTAATAAATAAAACAGTAATTGTTTTCTTTCATAATAGTATCATTAACCCCCTTGAGTCATATGGATTAATTTTAAGTTAAATGGATGTGCTTTGGAGTTTCAAAATCTCGCTCTTGTTCATTGCATTATAAAAATGGGAAGAGCCAGGATATTATTTATTATAACTCAGATTCTGTTCAGCTGAAGTAATGTCATGTACACCTAAGATGTTTTAAAGGTTGAGTAATTCATGGGTTAATTTCTATTTTTGGGTGAACTATTTAAGGCTGCTTACTTTAAATTAAAATTGGGCATCCTTTTAAAATCCTGCCTAATTTCAAATCCAATTTAAATATTACATGTCATGTCTTGCTTTAGCCTCTGTTACCTACTTACAGGATCCAGCTATATGGGGGGCCACCCAAAACATTGTGTTCTGGACCTCATGAATTTAAGTGATGGCCCTGCAACAGGCATGAATGATAGACTTTTTTTAATTATGTAACTTTTGAGAAGGGGTATGTTATACTTTTTAGGCAATCAAAACTTAAGATTTTTCCTGTTAAGTCCTTGAAGAAGCCTTGAGGTTTAGCCCGCCCTTTGTCATGGAGCGTTAAGTAGTCACCTAGCAACTACCCAGAAAAATCAGACTGCAATCCACAAACAACAATTTAGTACAATGTAGAAAACACAGAAATCACTCACAAGAAACTGTCTAATTTTTTTCTATTCATAGTTGGTGTGGATTTTCTGAGCAATTGAAAAAGTAATCCTGTCAGTTTACACGATCTAACATAACAAAAATCTGCTTATACGGTTACTTGTAAAATTTTCAATATGCAGCAAAACGTGCAGAAACATCTGTTTAGTTCAAGCTAGAATGGTACAACTCTCAGCTCTTCGTCTTTTGTCTGATCCAGCTGGTATCACCTCAGCAGACTGAGAAGGTTCCTGGAACGGGAACGCAGATCTGGTACCTTTGACAATGGAAAGAGAATTTTGGAACCGCAGTCGGCTACAATACGCTTCGGTACCACAGTGGAAATAAGGTGTAAGACTTAATGCTACTAATATTGCGTGTAATGCCAGAAGAACAACATCTCTTCCTGGAATTACAGTGCACACCCACTGACATATGTCCCAACAGTTCATTTGTAGAGGTTTCAGTTTTCATAATGCAATAACATGGATTCAATAAGTTAAGCCTGAACAATGACTTTTCCAGAGCAAATCATATCCTTGGAGTCCACAAACATATAGATTACACAAAAGAGGTACTGCAATGTTTCATACAACCACCAAATAATTCTCACTGATTGTCCTCTGGGTACTGTAGAATGGATAGAAAAAGAAATGTTATTAATATGGGAATTGTCATCGTTGTCAGGATACTATTCATTTAAAAATTATGAAGAAAAGCACAGTTGACATTTCACTTCCAAAACTTCCAAAACAAAACTTGTTCCAAAACAATTTATAAACAACACCACACTGAAAAGTCCAACACTGTAGTAGCTTTGAACTATAATGAAAAGTTTGAAGGCCAGAATTGTAACATCTGGAGTTGTGCAAACCCGCTGATGCATGTTTACAGAGCAGAATTCCATTATGAATAGGCAAAATTAATTTTCCACCTTTAAAACGCAGTAAACCAAATTCGAATTTTAAACCTCAATTAGATATATTTATATATTTAAAAACTTTTAAGTGGTTAATCAGTTTTACCAAAAATATCTCATAAATTAAAGGCACCAGTTGAAACATTCAGAAGGATTTTAGACAAATGAATCAGCACAAGCATGTTTGTCTAAACTCACACATCAACACCTATTTAGCATTTAGAAACTTGGCCTGCACAGTTACAGTGGTTAAAATGAAGTATTCCTGTAGCTCAACTGGTAGAGCATTGTCTTAGCAATGCAAAGGTTGTGGGTTTGATCCCAGGGAATACAAGTACTGATAAAAATGTATACCTTGAATTCACTGTAAATCACTTTGGATAAAAGCGTCTGCCAAATTAATAAATGTAAATCTCAGTAAGATAAATAATGTTATTGTTAATGCAGAACACCAAGAAATCAGAGTAAAATGTTATATGTTAGTCAAACCTAGTATTAATCCAGACTGTGGCAACTGTCGCTCTGCATTTCCTTCTAGAGGAGACTGATGTCATAAATAAGCAACCGAGGTTTTATTTTATTTAAAATTTCCTTGATCATTTTTGTCTGATTTTAAGTTTTTGAGTGGCACATTTCAGTGCAGGTTGTTTCACAAACCCGTCACATTGTAATGCTTAAAGGCTTGTAGGTAACAACAAATTATATTGATACAGTGAGCTTCTCATTTCCTATGCAAAGATGTGCTTACATAGTCTTAAAGTCTTAAAGGCACAGCAACCAAAAGAGTCCTGTTTAATCCTGTTTAATTCAAAGGGTCTAAGTGAGAACGGCAAATAGTGATGTAGAACTAAACTATGTCTGTTTTGGACATTGTAAGCATTGACTAAAATTATAAGTGCACTCTAGGGAAAAAGAAAAAAAGAATAAAAAATGTATGAAATTACCTTTTTAAGGTATTGTAAAATGTTCAAATCAGTAACTGAATACTGAGTTATAAATTTTAATTGCTCTAATTTGCCAAATCTGCCACTTTGATATACATCCCTACTTTATACCTGCTATTAAAACAGATATGATTCGTATATTATATTTTTTATTGGTTGTCAAAGCTTGTAAGTTAGCACTGGTGAAAGGTGTGTGTTCAACCACATTATATTCACAGTTTAGAAATCTTTGAATTCCTGAAGAATAATTTCAAAACAATATCCAGCCCATATTTAATTGACCATATACCCTCTCAGGCCAATAAAACACCATTAAATTTGTTATTGTCAAAATCTCTCCCATCGGAGTAAATTATAAAGTGTTTCTGCTAGAATACAGATGGGAAAAATCGCAATGCAAGTCGATTCGCTCGCAAATTTTCCCAGCTGCCTGAGATCCCCTAGCACATTGGTGAAGTACTTTACCAAATCTCTTCTCATCTGAGCTTCTTCTGTAGGCTGCAGTCTTCTTTCCAAGTCTCCACTGTCTAAAGCTCAACTTTACAGATGTTTACGAACCACAATTACCATTATCTGTAGTTATTTCCAAAGCTGTCAGAGGTACATTTACAGTGAAACGATATTGTGTCACGTTACAATATCAGATGCTATTGTTTGAGAATAAAGCATTTTGGGGACAAATGTTACCCATCATGTGCTTAACCAGGATGCAATGTCAAATAAAATTAAATCAATTTTACTGTACTAAAAATTGCATTAAATTCATTTGGCTTTTCAAAAGACATTATTTGACCAAAAAAGATATGTAGATGAATGATAACGACAGTTAGTGGGCACCTTTCAGTGTCAGACTCATTATCTCCCTAGCTAGGCCTTCAGAAGAGATCTTCCAGCAGCAGATACAGACTGTAATTTATTACTTGCCACTAGTGGTGGAAAGATGGGAAGTGGGCCCAGTTCTCATCGGATCGGGACCACACTGTAGCCCATAAAGCTGAGAACCAGAGTGGAGAAATGCTTTACCTGCTCATCCATCAGCATGGAGAACACATTTCCTTCTCAGTATTATTAGTGAAATCCCATCCGGCAGATGCTCAGCTGATCTTGTTTTGTTCAAGAGTCCTACTTTTCCTCGTTTATGAATTAGTTTATTACTGATTGTACACAGAAACAAGTAAGCGTATCAAAGTCTTGATGTAGTTGATGGAGAACAATTTTGATGCACATTCTGAGACAACTTCATCAAATTTAAGCAAGTTTTAGCAAAAAAAATTTACATACTCTGGTTACTGTTAAGATAGTCTCCATTAGTAAAATGTTTGTACTTTAATATTAATATCTGAATGTCTTTCAAATGTTTGATGGCCTTACAAACTTTGGGAAAATCAACCAGCTAGGATTCTCTTGTAGCAGCCTGAAAACGTGTAAACTGTGTAACTGTTTCTTAGTTGATTAGCAAAGCCCTGTGCTCCCATCTTTCCTGTGCACACTAGCCAATCAGACAATCAGATTAAAGCTTGCCATTTAGATTTTTACAAACCACTAAAATTCCTACAAGTTATATATTTGACACATGAGGTTAGTATTTCAAATGTACTGAGGTTGATTGGAATGCAACACATATAATAATCAAATTAATAATTGAATCTTCATTAATACCTACAATAGGTGCTGATCACAGGGCTTAAACAGCTTTATAATAACTTTTGCCAAACATTGATTAAAAAAGAAAGAAATTAAAATCAGGCTAAATGGGACCACTATATGTCAGAAAGCCACAAAATTGACATTTGCAAAGTCAATCTGACATGCCCCACCTTGCACAGCCTTTACTGAGTATCAGTAGTCATTGGAAAAATTTAAAAAATGTAAGCGTTTGGCAGGCCATAATTTCAACCTAAACCACAGGATGTGTTGAAACAAGTAGGCAGTTCTGGACTACTGGTTAGAGAGTCAGAAGGTTGCTGGTTCAATTCCAAAGCCGAGGTGCATGTATGTGTGTTCACTCCTCACCTGTATGGGTTAAATGCAGAGGTCACATTTTGGGTATAGTTTGCCATACCTAACAAATATGTCACTTACACTGAATTACCTCAAGTTCATGTGTCGTTGCTTTAAGAAAATGAATTTATAATTGGAGGCAGATTATTATCTCACAAAGTTACATAACTAAATTATACTTTTGTACAAAATAAGCAATTTTTTTGGTGTGAAATAATGTGATGGCCAAACTTACAGATGTAGCATTTCTCTTGGAGCATTGGGGGAGCATTCACACCAGCAGTACATGAGCAGAACAGTCAGAAAATGGCATTCTGGCTCAGGAAGTGCTGGAGGCAGCCAGCGGTACATACCACTCATGCTTTAGTGCTCAGAAAAAGTCAACACTATTGAAAGTCCCAGTGCACTTAAATGATACCAAGGTCAAATTATACTAATTTTGGCATGAAGTAAAAACTTCCAGACTTCATTTTCCCTTCAATTTACAATTATTCATGCTCTTGATAAAACTGATGTCTGGTTTTGTTACAGTATGTGTCAAGGTTGGTGGCTTCACATCACAAACACACAAACGGATTAACCAAAGTTAAGGATTAATTTATAGAAAGTGCTGTTTAGACTCTTTGGTAAGCAGAATAAGGCTATTCCATCAGAGGCACTCAGACCCAGATCAGTTATTGTAGATAAGATATTAACATTAGCACATTTACTTTAGACATTAACATTAGAGCACCACTGTAATTAAAGAAATGTGCTTTGCATTGTCGTAGAGGGCATTTAGACTCACTAAACATTCACTAAGAAAGTGTGTGCTAATTTAATTTAATGTCACATCTCATTGCATTCTGAATGTTAGTGTGTTAGAACGCTATTCATAATATAACACTAGCATGTTTGCAATCTAAATATTGCAGTATGCCTTCTAACTTGAGTTTAATAGCATCATAAAGGTTATATCTACAGGTATACAGATAGATAAGGAAATTATTATATGTATGCACATTTATTCTGAGGACAGCTGGAGAAATATGACACAATAAATAACACCACGCTTCCCAAGTAACCCCAATGAGAAAATCATACTTTTGCAGTGATCCTGAGAACTGTGAGAGGCCCAGACAGACCAAGGTCAGAGAAAGCACACAACATCTGGCCAGGGCTGGCAGCATAGCATTCTAAGATGAATTGAAGGCAGAAAGGGAAAAATAAACATTATTCCAGTGATTATTTCAGTCAATGGAGGAGAAGGTGAAGGAGACGTGACTATGGGTCAGTTCTCAGGTTGGGATCCAGACAGATGAAGTGACGTGGTTGGGTAAGACCTTGTCTCTTTGTAAGACTTCATTCCTTTTATGATGAGGGTTCTTGTTGTGTGTGCACTTGTATTGCATTGAACTGCTGGTGAAACCATGTGTACAAGGATGTAGCCAATTAAGAGACAAATTAGCTTTTAGATCCTTCATTGTCTGCTGTCCCCCTAAGGGGTCAAGGTTTATCTGGTAAGGAAACAGTCAGCCCCTGCTGGTGGTTGCTTTAAATACATCATTCTAAAGGCAAATGTTATTTTTACTTGTTTGCTGCCTTTTCACTCCTCAGGATAAATCGAAGGGCTTGGTATTGTGTTCATTTTTGTGGTGCCATGAGCCAATTACAGAAGTTTTCTGTACCTTCAGGTTAATTTGCATAGCATTTACAGCTCAGGTGATTGGCCAATGTCCACAACTATTTCCAACAGAGTTTGACATTAGCATGTTGTTAAGTTAAAAACTTGACACTCTAATAAACATGGACATGTGTAGCATACAAAAATATTAGATGAAATACGCTATTAGATTATTAAAAACATATGCTCACACAATCTTATCAGGTTGGCTATTAAATATTAACTAGGAAGTTCTAAAAGTGGGAAAATGGTGTCATGGTTGCTATGCACCTGATGATAGGAAGAGTGTACAAATGTTGGCTGATGACACCAGATGTTTCGGCTATATATTCTGGGCTTATCTATTTCTCAAGTAAAATGTTAAAAACCATGTAGTCATATTGTCTGTATCAGTTCCATGTTCTGCAGAGATCATTTATAACTCATTTCTTTACATGTTGTAAAAATGTTGCTAACAGTGCACTTTTCCCCTCACATTCATCTGTTCTGTCTCAGTCATTTGGCTGAGGAGGCACAATTTGGTCCAAACAGCACTAAGGTTTTTAATGTCACTAAAATGTTGTTTTAGAGTGCATATTTCTTTGATGAGCACTGCCAGTTCCTAGAATATCAAAATAGAATAACAGCTGTATTTCAAATTAACCTAAGAATTGGGAAGGTTTTTGTTGACATTTATACATCACTCGCTTCTATAGAAACCAACATATACACATATAAGTGGAAACAAAGAGGCAATGGGAGAAATTATCATTTATAGTTCCACTAAACACTTTTTTCAACATTCTTTTTAACAAGTATAAAACTATTGACTATAGGTCATTATCTAGGTATAAATATGTATCTAAAGTATCTAAATGTAACACCCCTGTTTGGACTGTCTGTTGGTTTCACCCATGTCTGCCCATATATGTAGTTCCTGTTCCTGTTGTCTAATTAGTCTCATCTGTTTGTGATTAGTCCTTGAAATTAGTGAAGTTTGGTTCCTGTCCAGTCTTTGTTTGTTGTTTGTTGGTTGTTGGTTGTTGAAGTTTTGTTGTGCATTCTCTGTTTTGCCTATTCATGCCTGCCTTGTTCTTGGATGATTTGGATTAAAAAACCTTTATTTGGATTTCTATGTTTCATGCCTGTTTTGTGAGCGCACACGTTACACTAAATATATTTACAGTATACAATACAGTATATTTTCTGCATGACAGATCCCTGTTAGTATTTTAGTATATATTTGTTTGAATATGAATTAAATTTGTTTAGTTTCTTCTGAAATCAGCTTATCTTGGGTCAGTCTCCTGTTAACCATTCAATAGCAGCGCCTGCCAGCATCTAACCAACAGTGGTCTTACACATGCTATAAAAAACAACCTTACTGTAAACCACAACTCGTGGAATGGCAGGTGGCTTAAACTATCATTTGTCCACTAGATTACTAATCTGTTAGTTTGTGGAGGTTTTGTGGTAGCTTCCTGGTAAAATGCATGTGGATGACTGTAAGAACTGTGACACTTAATTTTTGTCAAGAACCACCATTCTCTCCTGCTTTTGTTAATGTTAATCAGGAACAAATGTGCATGAATGTCTGTGATGGCTGAATTTGTGGATGAGCTAAAATGGTTTACAATTGCATCTATTTTAGATGAGGACAACAGGTGGCTGAAGATGGATGACTGAAATGCAGTCCTGTAGTAAAACTCTACCTTGATTCCAAACACAGAGCAATGATTGAATACTGTGTATTTGTGTATATTTAATGTCACAGTGATGCATCTCTCTACGTGATCTGTGTAGGTTGATTTGATTCTACAACAGCAGACCAAGTTAATAGATCTCTGATACCATCTAGATCTATTTAGCAGTCAATAATGTAAACCAATAGTCAAAAAAGTACTTAGAATGTTTTACATTATAAAGATGATAACAAATTAAAAAACAGATTTGAAAAAGTAACACTATCATTGATATATTTACAAAAAGATCTACAAAATGCACAAATTCATCAGTGTTATATGCCAGGAGTGGCAGTAATTTAACTGTAATCAACTGCAAACAGATAGTCAGCCTGATTCCAATAAAATCCCAGGGGACAAGCTGAGCGGTGGCTGCGCTCATGGCGTTCGTTGATGTGTGTAGCGTATCAGCCGGGTTGGAAAGTATTTAAAACACTATCATTCTTCCGCTAAAACGAGGGAATTTAAGCTTTAGCTAAAAAGGGGAATAATAAGTATAATTAACTGTAATTAATTATACTAATTATTGTAAGATGTATATATATATTTTACCTGATTAAGCAGAATTAATAATAACAATTAATTAATGCATTCTTCCAGCAAAACATTCATAATTGTACCTTAACTCTAAGAAATGTTTTACCCGTAAACTTCTTACTGATATACAGTGCTACTTCAGAGCATGTACCAAGATCGGCAAGTTTAAGTGATGTTCGTTTGTGAGCGGTTAAACACAGAAGCAATCACAAGTAAATACAAAACAGTTTATTAACTACACTAAGGCGGTGCGAAGTTCCGGATGCGCGTGTGTGCGAGCAATTGATAGTTGAAACGTCCGTAAAGGATGATGGAGTCCGCTATGCTGTCCCATTGGCGGATGGCTTAGCGGAGATTGCAGACTGTCGTCGCAAGTGCAATTGCCGGAAGATGGTCCTAGAGAGTTTGCGAGGTTGCAAACTCTTTGAGTGAGGTTGCCACCCCTTGGGCGAGGTGGCTCACTCCTGGGCGAGTTGTCAAGACATCCCGAGCGCTGGACTGGACCGGACTGGACAAAGAAAGTTTGGATAATGGCCGTTCTTAACCTTTGGGATGCCCCACCCCCGGCCTGTGATTATCCAATGTTAAGGCGTGCGGGTCGAGCGGGAAAAGGGCCTTTGTTTCAACCCGACACCTTATTTGCATAGCGAATGGGGCTTGCAGAGTTTGTGTTAATAATGTGAGGGTTATTATTTAAAGATGTAGATGCCAGCTATGGTATCGTGGCATACACCAATGATCAGGAATTTCAAAGAGCATTGTAGCATTGTAGCAAAGAGCAAGACTAAACATGACAGGGTTTAACACACATACACAATGATGATATTATAATTGCATAATATAAGCACAGAATATAAGAGTAATATAGTCTCTGTGTTTAGAACAGGGTGGCATAACATGGATACAGACATGCAATACAGAAATATACATATATACATTTAGAACAGCTTATTTAGTGATATGACTTGGATATG
>JAZGTK010000745.1:0-54172 GCA_036877625.1 Ambastaia sidthimunki
AGATAGACAGACAGACAGACAGACAGACAGACAGACAGACAGACAGAGTATTGAAAGTATTAATAGGATTTGTAAGAACATTGTGCAGGTACTCACTTGTATCTGTGTTATTCTGATTTACTGCTGAAGGAAGAGCCCTTTGAGGGAAACAAGGTAAGATGCAGGCCTTATTATATTTGGGTGTGTCCATGTGACCAAATAGATTATACTGAAAAAGTTTTATTTTCTGCTCCATTTGTGATTATTTTAAGTTGACCATTGTAATTTTGAGTTCAAATCACTCTTCAATGGCCGTAGCAAGTTGTACATGAGAAGTGAGAAAACAGCATTTGACCCATTTTTTAATGGTGTGCCTAGCAAAACCCAGTCCAGCATGTTGTTGCCATGTATACGTCAGTATAATTACACAGTTCCACTGCTGATTGCTGTTAAAATGTCACCGCAACAGTTGTTTGAAACATGATTTGCATGTATTTGGTCTTCTTGTTAATCTGACAGAATGAACTAAGAAACACAGAGATGCTGTCAGCGGCCTGTGCAGTGGGCGTGGGCTGTTGTTTTGCGGCCCCCATTGGAGGTAAGACCCGCTATCATGATCGTAGCTGGGCACTGGAGATAACGTCATGTCTCATTTATGACAGCAACATCCTCCTGTATCATTTCAACAGTTAGCAGAAGTTCTCTGTAATAGAATGCATGTTTGTGGCAGGAGTGCTGTTTAGTATTGAGGTCACATCCACATTCTTCGCTGTGAGGAACTACTGGAGAGGATTCTTCGCTGCAACCTTCAGTGCCTTTATCTTCAGGGTGCTGGCAGTGTGGAATAAGGATGAGGGTGAGTGAAAGATACATGACGATGAAGAATGGCAAATGCAGTCAGGCACAATTTACCCTCAAAAATCCCTCTCATGCCTTTCCCAACTCCTATAAACAAGAAAGGTGTAATAGTTTTTTTTTTCTTCCATGCAATTATAACAATTGATGACTGAGGGTCTTTAGGCTTCAGGAAAGACACAAAAGCACCTAAAGCCATATAAAAGGTATATATATATATATATATACACACACATTAGTCAAGTAAACATTTTTAATAATTTTATGGTGCTTTTAGTGTCTTTTTTGAAGCTTGAAAGCTTTATTACCTTTTGTGTCCAGTGAAAGAAAGTAAGTCGTATGGGTTTGGAAAATAATGTTAGTAAACGACAAATTCTCTTGCATGGTCATTTTCTCTTGGTCAATTTGCAGAGACGATCACGGCTCTCTTTAAAACTCGCTTTCGTCTGGATTTTCCCTTTGACCTGCAAGAGCTTCCAGCTTTTGCTGTGCTTGGGTATGTATCTTATTTTTTTACCTTTAATTTGAATAATGGGGATTAGAACTAAAGAGATCTATAATATCTGAAGAAAATACATGATTTGAAATGTGCCATCTTTCCTCATGGGACTCAATTTTACAACCAGTTATTATTTTTGAACCAATCACACAAGCTGTGAATGCCATGTCACTAATTGCTCTGAAGCTACAGGAAAAGGACATCATATCGCTGGCAGATTTGCAAGTACTACACTAATGGCACTACAGAACATGCACGGTGTCATTTCAAAGTCCTTCATTAGTGACTATTCTGAGATGTGATGTGAGTGGCAACAGACAGGGAAAAATATAGGTCCATTTCATTTTATATATACACTGTGTTAAAGACACATTAGATGCTACACTGAAAATGCTTTTATGTTTTTTTTATCTGTTGCTTTAGTGTCTGTAGTATATATTAATTCAGTAGCTTAATATGGACTAGATGTTACAATCCTGATATTTCTGCACATTTACACCATGTGACACATTATTAGTTGTGTACCTGGGTCTCGCTTGGTGTTGTAGCCCTTTATTACAAGTAACCTTCAACCAAGGCAGGCCCACCACAGCCTGATTAGACATGGGTGTGTTTCGTATGGCTACATGGTAATTTAGAAGCCCACATTGTGCCCTTCTAGAGCTAGTGGCTGCTTCTCTGCAACAGTGGCAAGTTTCTTGACTGTCCTCAACTGGACCTGACCTCTAATGCTTATTTCCTCAGCAGCCTTGTAGTGGAACTGGCCACAAAGCCCCTGCAGCCCACTTCCACCGGATGTACTTTTGCTATCAGTCTGCTTCTCTGTCTCAGCTGCCAAGATGGTGTACTACAGCCTCTTCCTTTCATAGGCCTCATTAATGGCATCCTCTCATGGGACAGTTAACTCGACAGTGATGGCAATCCAGCTGGAGTTAGACCAGAGTTTCAGATCTGGGCTGCGTCCGAAATCTTAGGCAGCTGACTTGCTGCTTTGCTTCCCTGTCAGCCAATGAATTCGCAAGCAGCATTTGTGCATAAAGGCACCTTCAGAAACTGTTTCAGACAGGCTTCAGTGTAACAAAATTATATTTCAAGTATAAACAGATATAAAACTGCAATAGTAATTTCTTGGTAGAAATAAAGCTCCGGCTGCTGGCTGGTGACTGCAAATTTAACTGGGAAAGTGAGTCTGTGGTTTGAGTCGAGATTTTCAAGTCCCTGGCTGTACTCAGCAGAAGTGAGTTAGGGGGGTAAGGACTTAAATTCCCTTGCAACATTCAGAAAACAAACTCATATTTACACAGGGTGTTATTTGTTATGTATACAAATACATGTCGCCATCACTAAAAATATTGAGAATTGTAGAAAAAATATTATAAATTAATATTATAAATTAATTTGTAATATTATAAATATTACAAATTGTAAATATTTTTCATGCCAAACTTGTTACTATGATTCATTTTTAGTGCAAGCCTCTGTTATATATGGCTTTAACCCATATTTAGTAAAAATAATACATGTATTATTCCTTCACTTTAAAAACGTTTTAAACAATAATTTTCAGCAAAACTTTTAAATAATAATGTAAAAAAAAACATTTTTTATTTCTTACAAAGGTTGACTGAGAGTTAATGATGTTTCTCTCAGGATTGCCAGTGGTTTTGGAGGGGCATTGTACGTCTACCTGAACAGACTGATAGTGGAATCTATGAGAAAACAGAAAACCATCAACAAGTTTTTGCTAAAAAAGTGAGTTTTGTTTTCTTTCAAGTGCAGTATTTACAGTAATTCTCTATGGATAATGCCTCTTTTTCCCACCATATAAGGGTTCTGTATCTAAGAAGGATATTGGCTTTTCAAAGTGTTTTCTTTCTAGGTGCTATAAAACCATATACTGTAAAATATGTCATTTCTCTCTCTCCTGTTCTTATAGAAGACTAGTGTATCCTGCTGTGGTCACTCTGCTTATTTCCACCCTCACCTTTCCTCCAGGATTGGGCCAGTTCATGGCAGGCCAGGTCTGTTGGTTCAGAGTTTCATCAGTTTTATTTAGGTTTCCCCCTTAATATCTTTCCTCTGTAAATTAGCTCTTTAAACGCCAGTAGACTTCTCAATATTTTCAAGTGAGCTTCAGGCTGATACATGTATTTGTTTTAAATCAGTAATTATGATTAACTAACAGCCAGCACTGCCTCCTCATTCAGCTGACTCAACATGAGTCACTAGTGGCACTGTTTGACAACCAGACCTGGTACAAGCACGGTGTTGCTGAAGAGTTTGAGTTCTCAAGCCACGTACCTCAGGCCTGGAAACACCCGCAAGTCAGTGTCTTCATCACACTCCTCCTCTTCATCGTCATGAAGGTAGGCCTTATCTTACGATTGTTTATGTTTATTTGCTTAATTCATTTGTTTTTTGTAATCCAGAGCATAAAACTTTAAAGCTACAATTATGATGTAATTGTGATGGCTAGCACAATAACAACAGTTTTCCTTTGACGTGTTCTGACGTATTTTGCCTTGCTGAAGGGTATCAGTGAGCAAAGCTGAAATTAGCTACTTCATATTTATAGCGTATCACGGTATTTTCCACAGTGGCTTAGAGCCATGAACTTGTCTCTCTGTATTTAGCGTTCTTGCTTTGTGATTGACAGACACGCAGTGACTTTTCTGAATCCAGCACGCGGCTTTCACTGTGTATGTTGTTTTACTTTCTGAAGTGATTAAAAAAAATCACTGAAAATGTCATAGCACATTAGTCATAGCAGTATCCTACTTTCCGTTACATTACTTTTTTCTAAGAAAGTCAAAAGATTTTCTTGAACTGGCCAGGTTTGCAAAGCTGATGAAAACTCATTTACATTACCTTATTACACAGTTTATAAAGAATATTTATACTAATACTAATTGTGACAATTTGCAGTCCACTATTTATTATACAATTACTTAAAAGATTTATATTTGCATGATTAGTTTTGAGCAGTACATGAACCAGTTAATCTAAATGTATAGCCTAGAGTATATCAGATATAAAAGACATGGATTTAAACAGCAATATATAATACTGAGTATTAAGTGAACATTTTAAATGATCAAGGGAGCGGTTAACTCAGATTTCAAAATGTTATTTACGTTTGTTATTCTAAACTCATATGCTGTTTTTTTCTGGATTACTAAAAGACAAAATTCTATGTTGTATTTATATATGTTGGTTTGGAATGAAATGAGGGTCATGACAGTAACCACAGTTATGATTTTCAGTAAAACTGGTTCTTTAAACATTTTCTTAGCTTTCTTAGAATGTCTGATCTTTCCCGTTTCTCCTCAGTTCTGGATGTCAGCTGTGGCCACAACGATGCCTGTGCCATGCGGGGCATTTATGCCAGTTTTCCTCATTGGTATGTGATTTTATAGTGTGTGCACATGTTGTTTTGAGGAGTCATTCAACATCACTGTCAGAGATGCTTTTTTTGCTTTCACTATTGTATGCGTGAGCAGGTTTGAACATCTCTTTGTTCTTGTATTCATGCCAGCCACCATTTTTAAGTTTGTTCTTAATGCTTGTTTTTCCTTTTTCCGTAATCATGTTCTCCATTTCCATCCCTCATCACTGTGTGACTCACTAAAGACTGTGAACAGCCTTATTCTGGAATCACTGTCTGTGACCTCATGTAAGTATATGTCAGTCACATGCTACTTATTTAGGTGACATTTTTTGTCATACACAAATGTCTTTATTCAAAGATCTCACTGGTTGTGTTCTTACGTAACAGTTCTTTAATGAGCGTGATACATTTGTACCTGTGACAATGAGGTTATGTGGAGCGTCCTTATATGGAGTTGGTTTAGGCGTGTATTATGCTAATTAGTAAGTGCAGATCAGATGTATGTGTTTGCATCTGTTGTAAATCTAACAGGTGAATCTTTTCTTTGCATAGAAGAACACTTCACAGTTCTTACAGAATAAGACCCATTGACTGGAGTAAATTTAGGCATTGTCCAAATACAGGGCTCTGTCTGTGTTGTACAGGAGCTGCATTCGGCCGACTGGTTGGCGAGAGCATGGCTGCCTTTTTCCCCGACGGGATACACGCCGACAGCACTGTATATCCCATAGTTCCCGGCGGCTACGCAGTTGTAGGTGAGCAGTGGCCATTGTGCATGAGTTCTTAAAGATGTCCATTTGTTTTCTTTCGAAATCCATCAATTTCAGACGCTGTGGCTGAATCTTATTCACACACGTAATTGAACCTGCAGGGTGTTGTATGCAAGAGTCATACATTTTTCATTAACCCACACAGACCAACAGCCAAATTAGATCTCGCCTGTGGAAATGGCTTCAGCGGTAGCGCTGCACTGGCAGCTGAGCAGAAAGCTTGTCAGGAGCACAATAGGAAATCAGATGACTGCTACTGTAGTTTGATGTGGGACGAATTGGTGATTTTCACAGGGGCGGCGGCTCTTTCTGGCGCAGTCACTCACACTGTGTCCACCGCTGTCATCGTGTTCGAGCTGACTGGTCAAATCTCTCACATTCTGCCCGTGATGATTGCCGTCATACTGGCCAATGCCGTGGCTCAGAGTCTCCAGCCTTCCCTTTATGATTCCATTATCCGGATCCAGAAGCTACCGTACCTGCCGGAGCTGGGCTGGGGACAGGAGTAAGAGTTTTCATTTCTCCCTGAATTATTACTCTTATTATTACTCTTCCCCTGGCTTTATGAACACCCACTTCCATCTCACTTGTAGGAAATATAATATCCGGGTTGAAGACATAATGGTAAGAGATGTGCGATACATCACTCTCTCCTCCTCTTACCGGGACCTGCAGGAAGCTCTTGTAACAGGCCAGCTCAAGACTCTTGCCCTCGTGGAGTCCAAAGGTGAGACATATATAAAGCAGTGTGTGTGTTCTAAAGGAGAACTTTGCCCAGAAATTCAATTTTTTTGTTCTTGTCCTGTTAGTCTACTTGCTGTCCATCATGCCACTGTCTCGCATCAGGAACTGTTTAAAGAGAGTTCTGGTGAAGCTTTGTAGAATAGGTGTCATGAGACCACTGCCTTCCTACCAGACATAATAATAATAATGCTCAATTTACATTGCTTTGTTAATGACAACATATATATATATATATACATATTTAAGATGCCGTTGAAAGTAAGTCAGTAATTTATTGTAATTTAAACCCAAAATGTAATTAATTTAAACCTCCATATAGATTAAAATTTCATAACTTCAAAATGTTCTGAGATTATATAATAAAAATGTGATTATTAATATCAGCCAATTATTTAGTCTTGCATGTGCAGAACAGTTTAGTGTGAGGTGTGTGTGTATGAAAACAGATGGTGTGCTAAGGAGAAAATACAAATATAAAAGCCGGTTCTGATAAAGCTGTAGATACTTGTAAATGTTCTTTTGTGGCTTTAGTACACTTTGTTTTCCAAATTCCTAAATGAAAGCATACAGCTGGAAATAATATCCCACAATTCCACCTCTCACCCTGTGACAGACACATTCTTTACCTTCTCCACCTCCATCTCCCGTCCTGCCCTCCCTCCATTTCCCTTTGCTGTCCTCCATTCCTCCAGCTCTCCTGCTGTGTCTCTCTCACTTCTCTCTTACTCTCTCTTTCTGTCTCTCTCTGGTCTCTGTACTGTCTCCCCTGCCTGTGTCCCCACCTGGCTCCAGAGTCCATGATCCTGCTGGGTTCTATAGAGCGTTCGCAGCTGCAGTCCCTGCTTTCGCAGCAGCTCGGCCGAGCCCGCAGGCTGGAGTACTTGAGAGCACGTGCTCAGGACAACGGTACCCACGTGCCCACATTCCCCCAGGACTCTCCCCCCAAAACTGGCCGTGGTGTACGCTTCCTGGTATGAGCCTTAAACAGAATCTGCTAATTAATTTGTTGGAGACCAATCAGACATTCAGACTTGAAGAACTTCTGTACAACATCAAGTTAAAGAAATAGCTCATCCAGAAACGAGAATTCTGTCATTATTTATTCAGCCTTAGGTTGTTACAAACCCGTATGCTTTTACTTTATTAATACAGAATTATATGGAACTGTAATGTAATTTGCGATTACTTTCATTTTAAAAAAGGCATCTTATTACATTGTACCAGGTCTGAGGTCTTTGATACTTTGTCGCATGTGTTGTAAGCAAATACAACGTACAGTTTGAACATGCAGAATGGTGGTGAGATGAGTCATGTGGACTGCTTTTATGAAGCTTTTATTGTGCTTTATAGTTCTGTTTGTAGCTTGATTGTAGCTTTGAAGATTTGTTCTTTTCCACAGAAGAAAAAACAAGGCAATTCTGTGATAATGACAGAATTTTCAATTTTGCATAATCCATTCCTTTATTTTTTTATTATTGTTACTCTGACATCCTTTTTTGGAGTCTGTAATTTTCAGTTGTCTGTAGTTCACAGGAAAAAACAAAAGATCACTCTGATTTTGTGTGATGCTGTGTTTCATGGCATAGATTAGCATTTCTGGTAGGCAGTCAGTTCTGAGTTTACTTAGGATCAATACATTTGGGAGCATGTGATAGCCTGTGTTATCAATTAACCATTTTGATGTGAATCCAACACACTTTCTTTCTATAGATCTCCACTGAAGAGTCCTCCTACAGCCCCACACTGACTAACTCTCAGATCCCCCTCAAGTCTGCTCTGAAGACCGTGTCTGCGATCAGCAACACAGAGTCATTGAACAGTGTGTATATAACACATACTCATCCATTTCAACTCCTACTCATGTATGCAGTGTTTCAGACTGTCCTCCTCGAACACGCCCATCTTATGCTAATCTAATCACTCCTCTTTTGCAGGCTCTCCAAATCTCTCCTCTGGGGAACCTGTAAAAGAGCTGGTAGAGGTAAGATGGCTTTCGAAGGAACATTGGTGATACACAGAACTTATATTGCTTTAGATTTTACAGGTGCTGTAGAGACACAAGAGGAACCATCTGCCAAAACAGCTTCTCAATTTTCTGAACTAAATGTTTTGTTTGACTTTGTACATGTTTTAAAGCTTGTATTGGGCTTTGTTCAGCCAGGCATCAAAGATATGACTTTCAAATCTGTTCAGTTGTTTGTAGACTGAACAGGAAAAAGCACATCCAGTTTTTACAAACTCCATCCAAATCACAAACAAGGCCTAAAATGTTTTTGGATACATGCCACATTTAAAATGGTGTTTTTACATTATAAAACAATGATAAAATACACAAAAAGTGTGTATTTTAAGTGTGTAAGTGTGAAAAAATACACACTTTGTAAAAGAAAAATTTCATAAGATGTTGGTTAGAGATCAAATTATACAACAATAGACATAATGTTGAAACAAAAGTTTAACACTTACAGGTAGTTAAACTTTTAGGTATGTGTCCATAGAGGGACATAGGTGTAGGGGAACTGACTAAATTAATCCAAATAAATATATAGTTTCTAAATACAATAATGCATCTGAGGTTGTCTTATACTCCTCTTGAGATCCTATAATGGACATAAACAGAGGCAAAATGACACAAGGACAGCTACTATCTGGTATGGCTGCTATGACAACCGAAGTAGATATATTGTAGATATTATCTATAATTTCTTCGCTTGCAAAATATTAGTGCTGACAAACTGTTTTGAGGATCGGATAAAAAATCAGATGAATATGCAGTGTGAACAATGTCTAAGTCTTAACATTCTTTATATCTCGGTTGTAGAGTTTTATGTCATGCTCAAGTAAATTCCCACAGGACTCCTCTTATCAAGCGGCATCTGTTGACCAGCGTTAAGAGCATGTTTTGTCAGCTTAGCATTAACATGGGACTTTGGCTGTTGTATTTATTAAGCATCAACCCTGTTTTACCTTTCTCTTCATCGGACCAATGAAAGATCTACGGCTCTAACAGTGTCCCTTGATAATAGCTGATGTTGAAGGTACAGCTGTTGAGGGAGCATCGCGTTAAGGTTGCATTAATAGTTTATATACTCCTCCCCCTTTTCTATCTGTTTCGTCTGGAAGAACAATGCTGGCCCCATGTCTCCTAAGAGGAGCAGGAGGCCCAAGCGTGTGAAGATTACCATGGCGGTAAGGGCACCGCCGCAGGGATCCATCACGCTCTCCCACAAACATCATCGGGGGTGGCAGTGGCACAGCCAATAGGGCCTTTACAACCCTGGGGCCTTATTGAGTTCTGCCTGTGCTCTGTATTGATAAGTCTCCTCCCGTGTAGTACTTCTCCCTCCCCCAGGGAAAAGGAAAACAAGCTGACTCACAAGATGATTCATGCCATGTTATGAAGTGTATATTTGTCTCTCATGGGATGAGTGAGTTTATGTGACGCATGGTTTGGTTTTGCGGTTGTCAAGATGGAGAACAAGCCTAGGAGCTCCGTATGTTCGTAAAATAAAGTGAATTTTGTTGTTAGACCTGCTTATTTTGAACAAAGCTTTAGAAAGTTGATTTAAGTTCAATTTTTACCCCAAGCCTTAAACTCTCCTACCAAATTAAGAACTTTTCAAAAAAGCTATTCCCTGTCTTGGTTCTTTATTGCCTTCGTAATGACATCCAATCTAGCTTCCCCTCCCCTGGGCTGCATTTAATGTATTGCTTAAGCTTGCTAATGTTTAGTAAAGCTTGAGCTGCTTTGGTAGATTACATTAGTATGTACAGCTTGTGTTGTGAATGAATTGCATGACTGTTCGTGAAGAGTTATATATATATGTATGAGAGCTGCATCTGTGTTTTTGTGTTTAATTTTACTCTTGATCATTTTCAGGACACTCCTGATGTTGAAGATGACATGTCAACTGCAGAGGTATATTTACTATTTACTCACTAACTAAAGATTTGTTAATCTAGCTTTATTAACTGTATCCACAATTACTCTTGTCATGTGCTTCTTGTCATGTGCACACAATTATTTTAATGTTTCCTATTTCCATTCCATTGTGTTCTAGAACATGTATTTCTTGAACAACGGCACCTGGTATAAAGTTGTGTATTGGTCAATTGGATAAATGGAAAAAGTGGACAACAATAAATACAGATGTAAACGGGGTCTAAAATGTTTTTATCTTGTCCACTTTAAACCACATCCAGAGTTAGTCAAAAACACAATTTGACCTGATTGATTTTGTGGTGAAGAGGCTCATGTGGTCAAATGTGTCCGAACAGCCCAAAAAATGCCTACTTGAGTTAATGCATAATCATTGCGGAGGTGTTGGGAAGCACGCTTGTCAGAACGGATTTAAACAAGTCAAAGCAGAAAGTTTTTTTTAACATGATAAAGAAAACAAAGCAATGCATCCTTGAGCACAATGTTTTTTCAGTCCTGACTTCTAGTGTGAACCCATAGTGTTTTGCAGGGCGTTGAAGCTATCATTGCAAAAGCAGAAAACAAAAGCAGCTGCTCTCATGTTTGTGAGTGTGTGAAAGTTGTGTGAGCTTATATCTATTGCTCTGCAATGTCTTAAAAAGTCCTTAATATAACTTTAAACCTCCCCTTAAACCTCCTGTCAAGGTAATCAGGAAAGAAGCAGTCAAAAGTGGACAAAAGACACTCATTAAAGCAGGAATAAACAGGAATAGGAATGTGTCTTATCCACTTGTGATTTGATCGACCAAAACGCATATTAATACCAGGTGTAAACAGAGGTGTAAAACTGTCATATTGTGACTGCTTAGGATGCAGTGTACAAAGCTAATTCTTAGTTCTTAAACTTTGATGGGAGTTTATGGAGCTCAAAATATTGCACAAATTGTAAGACAACCTGATATAAAGATGCCCCTGTCACTTCAGATTTGTTATTTGAACTTTTTTATATTTATCTTCTTGTTAAAATAAAAGTTCTTTTACATTTTTTTCAGATAGCAGAGTGGGAGGAGCAACAGTTGGATGAGGCTGTAAATTTCAATAACTGTAAAATAGACCCTGCCCCCTTTCAGCTGGTAGAGCGAACATCTTTGCACAAGGTAAAGGATTAGCTGCATTTGCAAATTATTTTCAGATTTTTAACACATTTACTATTAGACCACTGAGAGAATATATACACTGTCTTGTTAACCTTTCTTAAAGTCTGTTGAGAAAAATGAAACAAAGCTTCTCTTCTGCTTCTAGTGGTTAAAAAAAAGAGTTTGATGAAAAAAAAAAGATGTTTCCCAAAGGTTTTATTGAGGAAAACAAGCAGGTTTTCTGTTGTTACATTTGCTCGTTAACGAAGTTCTTGTCTCTGTGTTTTCGTGCATTTCAGACACATACCATTTTCTCACTGCTTGGCCTAGACCATGCCTATGTCACCAGCACTGGACGTCTAGTGGGTGTGGTCTCTTTGAAGGAGGTGTGTTTAAGTTTATTCTTTAATTATCCTCCCCCCCTATTGACACTTACTTTTCACAGCTCAGAAATGTACTGTTATATCTTGGCAAACACTCACCGTCTATTACCATCATTCAGACATTCTATCAGTGCATGTAACATAGAGCTTTAAATGCTCACTTAAGATAGTAAGCTGGAGGATTTAATTACTGTGCCTGTCTTTAGCTGCGTAAGGCCATTGAGGGCTCTGTAACGGTGACTGGTGTGAAAGTCCGTCCCCCGCTGGCCAGCTTCCGCGACAGTGGCAATAGCAACAGCGTTTCAGAAGTTACCGAGCTCCACAAGCTATGGAGTCGTCACAAGAGCCTGTCTTTGCCACGGGAACCCAACCTCCCTGACCTGGAGGACCAGGGGGAACAGCCATCTGAGAGCAGTGTGGTAAATGAGACAGAGTGCACAGAGCTGTCCAGTCAGAACAGCCCCTCACATACAGATGACCAATCAGAGCTGCCCTACGTCGATACCACGCCTCAAGAGGAGCATCTACCAAAGCTCCCCTATGACTGTACCCACCCACTTCAGGATAGCTCAGAGCCAGTCAATGAGCATTGCCCGACCCAGAATGAGGAAACTCTGAATGAGGGAAGCCCCTCACACTCAGAGGGGCAACCAGAATGACAGATGGTTGTGATTGTTAATGCACATTCCATTTACACCATAAACCGGATTGCGAGTAAGGTGAGGAAAACTTGAAGCGAGTCATTAAGCAGTGAAGCACACTGTCTGTTCTGTACTAATCAAACCAACCTTATAATCGCTGGTCCTGCCCTCACCAAAAACGCTGTGTGTGTGTGTGTCTACTGTGTCATAAATACATGCTGCAGTCTGAGTCATGTTTGTTTTTTATGTTGGCGGGATTTGTGTCAGGATGTGACAAAGTTTATGTTTGATGATGTCTGAACTTCAGGGTCATTGTCAGGGGAGGGCAGTTCCTGTGATGAGGGGAACCCTGCTAAGGTTCTCCATGATGTAGTCTTCTCACTTGACACAGGGACAACTCATAAAAATGTTGGCCCACTCATAAAAATGTTGTCCCCAGCCCCATAAATTTTAATGTCAGCCCTGTAGACCATAATGGGTGATAATTTTTTTGCATATGAGATTGTTTCAATATATTTTCACTACAGACTTGTGTGAATGCTTCATAGCGCACTTCTGTTTGTGAGTCTGTGCGCGAGTGTGTTTTGGCGTTAGTGACAGAGTGTGCGAGAGTGAGTCAGCTGCACCTAGCCAACGCACCCATCTGGTGCCGACACTTTAAATCCAAATAAAATTGTCTCTAAGAGAGAAACTACAATTTTGCTCTAAATATAGCCCTTAATAACCCACACTGCAAGGAAACATGGAGGGTGGGGGGAGAGAAAAGCAATGGGTGGGCAAGCGACGACACAGAAGACATGGAGAGAACAAGTATATGATGCAAAATGAGGCAAAGTCGGGAAGGATACAGAACGGAAAGATAGGGCAGGACAAAAACGAAAACGAAAGGAAGAGTAGATGCAAAATGAACAGCGATTTTCAGTGTCAGAGGATCTTCCAACCAGGGCAGTTTTAAAGCACATTGTAATTATCATTTAAATAATACACAGCAATACACAAACCTTTTCCATACAAAAGAGATCAGAAAAAATGCTTTCGTTGAGCACATGGTTTGGTCGGTGTTGCCTGTAATTATGAATAATGATAGCCCATAACATGTTGACATGTTAAGCATGCTCAGATCTGCATCAGATTCAGGACCAGCCTGTAGCATAGCTGCCTGGCCATTTAAAAAATATCAAAGCATCTTCCCTTGAAGCTCTAAATATCTACGTTATGGAGACTCCAAGTGAAAAAGGAGCCTGTTAAATAATTTTATGCATGCACCCCAATGCAGTCATTTGCATGCTTATACACGTGCACAAACAATGCACATGATGGAGTACTGGCCCTGCTTTTCAACCATTTAAATACAGTCATTAAAAAGATTGCACAGGGCTGTTTTATGTATTATGTGTTACCACCAAATTTAATTATGTGGCCTTGGGAAATTGTAACCATGTAACTTTATGTAACTTCAGATTTGTTGTTCCTGGATTGAAAAACCTGGAGCTTAACACTTCGCATGTGCTCAAGAGTTGTTCAAAATGTCACATACGACCACACTAGTGCAGACAGCTAATCACAAGAGTTTTGAAATGGTATCTGCAGTGTAGATTAAGTGGTGAGGATATAGATTGTGCTAGATCTGCTAAACCAGCCTTTGTATAAATATCATTGCTGTCTTTATAACAGGGACACTGTGGAGATTTCATTCAGCAATGTTCAAAGTATTAAAATGTAATTCATTACAATGATGGATATTCTGTGTACCCGCAATCTAGTCCGATTTGAATTTTCTTTATGTAAAGCTGTTTAAATTTAATTTTGAGCTTTGTCAAATGTGCAATAATGCTATATCCTTAGAGTTAATGCTTGCCAAATAGGATTATTTTACTAAATACTGGCTCTATTTCTACAGTGCATATTACTGAAATTATTTTTCAAATGTTTTCAAATGCACAAAATGGATAAATACAGTATATCGAAGCAAACTGACAAGTGAGAGGAGGTCTGTTATGGTTCATTTTTTTAAATCAGTCCTTTAATTGAAAATGACTAATATCTGCTTTCACAATTTCTAACGTTTACTGGACTTCAGGTGTTATTACAGTATTGACAGAAGTTTCAGCCTTCAATGATGTTATGTATGGTCAAAAACAGCACAAGTACCCCAGACACAACATTAGCAAAGCAAAACACTTCTTATTTGTGCACTGCAGAAATGGGGGTAAAGGGTTTGATTTAAACGGATCAAGACAAGTGGACCAAAACCATGAGCATGACACTAACTTCCTGACACAGCCTTTCCTTATTTTTTCAGAAATGTCTGCAGTGGGTTTCTGTCACTACAACAACAAAATGTTTCCTCAGCATTTACTCAGCTGCATTAAACAGCTGTTTTGGAACAATTCTTAGAATGCAGATTCATATAATTCTGGGATAACTTAAGCTGGGATAACAAGAAGAACTTAAGCTAATAATGATCTTTAGATATGTTGTGTCATGTTTTGTCTGTTTGCTGCTTGTGGTTTAAATCAAGCCAATGGTGTGTAAATTGTCTGCTGATATGCCACACATTCAGTGTAGAGTTAAGCAATAAGTCTTCTCCCATATTAAATCCCACTTAAATGGTTTTATAAATCATTTGCTTGTACAGAATACAGGGTAAAACGGTATGTATATGAACTCTACACACATACCCTGTACCTATAGAGATAAGCATATTAAATCAGCTGTAACCATTATTTTTCAGAAAACATGGAATTGTTTTGTACATCAGTAAATATTAAATTTCAACTTTAAAGATTGCTTCTGTCTACTGCCAAATTCATTTGTGTAAGAAGTTTCATAATACAGTGGATCTGTTAAAAAATATTTGTAACGTTACTATAGCTTGTTTTTCTGAAAAATATCCAAATATCCCTAAAACAAGATGTTGTTATGCATTAGATATTGAAGAGATTTTAAGAGTTTATCTTGACATGTTTTTTTCTTGTTTTGTGTATAAATCATTTACTGAAGTTTAGGTTTTAATTATTGAGTAAATTTACAATACAATTTATTCATTAACCTCACAGGATAAACCTCACAAAATATAAACAAAACTTTGTCTAGAGGAAAGAAAACTTTTTCTAAAAGCATGTCTTAATTTCTTATTCAGTTTGGCCTCTTAAGTGAATTCATTGCGTTTTAAAAATGTTAATAGATATTTTTACTAAACAACATGACAAAATACCGAATAAGACAATTCTCTCACTGTATGGTTTGCATCAGAGAACCAATTCATGAGTAACAACCGGTAATGATTCAGCAGTGAAACCTATGAATATACACATAACTTTAATGTGATCATAATTCTCACGTCTGACCTCATACATAGTTGTACAAACAAATAAAAAAGAGATTCACACGTTCACATCAAGACATTAGCGATCCATATTCAGGATAAGATGACAGAAGATGATTGGTGGAGTTACACTGCCTTTCCTCCATGCTTCTGCAACGAATGACTGCAGTCTGGAAAGGCATTGAAAATATTCCTGCCTGCTATTTTACCGTAGCTGCATCTCAAGGTTGTACAAACTAGTGGCTTCAAAAACCTGTTCATTCAGCAGCCAACACATAAAAAACATCTATTGAAGTGAAGCTGGAGAGAATTAAAAGAAATACAATAAAGGATTCTCACTCATTTCATAATATACATCACACAGTGATCATAATAACAGGCACATTCTATAGATACAACACCCCATCAAAGCAGATAAACCTCCACTGCACCTCAGCTCTTCTGCAGCAAGCCAAAACACACAAGCACTTTTCAGCGTGACATCTAAACCAAATGAAAATAAAAATTTGGGGTGTTCCCGTACTTCAGAAAATTCACAGTCCTGAAATATGAACGACATCGCAATTTTACAATGAGCATTACGTCACTTTTGAACGGTCACGAAAGAAAAACATTTGAAAACATTTTCCTCACAGAGATATTCAAGGCAGTCCAATATCGAGCCAGTCCTGATGTGCGTCACTCAGATGTGACGAAGCGCGCGGCTGCTGAATCAACAGAGAGCGCAGATAATGAGCTTCACATCCGCACGCACAGCGGCGCGCCACAGTGGAAACTGGTATCATAATGTCACTATCGTCCTATTCTCAGTCAAATGAGGAAACGGTACTCTGCTGTTTTTTTCTCTCTTTTTTTGAACTCTCATTTCAAATACAAAAACATAGAGATAAAGAGAAGGCAGGAGAAGAGAGGAACAGATGAAACATATGCAGAAGAAAACAAATCATTGGCTGCGTCCAAAACCTAAAGCAGCTGCCCGGTAATCCAGTGACTTTACAGTATTTTCAGCTTCCAAGATTTAGCGATAACAATGAATATATATATAATGAATACAATGCAAGTCACAAGTTGTGAAAAAAAGACCAGTATATTTATTTACTCCTTTAAGCGCCTTTATCAGACGCCGCGTTTATCATTTCCTCCAACTGCACGCATAGGATTGTGGGATATCATGCGAGGAAACCCCCCTGCTGCTGTTAAAATCCAACCAGATGAAGACAGAACATTATGCTAACATTGGATATGAATATCCCCAACTCCCTATACTACCTGTGAAGGCAGCATTTTAGCTTTTTAGACACAGCCACTGTCTCTGAATTCATAACAGACTGGACAAACACTTCACAGAAGGGATACTACAAAGAGAACAAGACAAAAGGGTGAGAGAGAGCATATCGTCACTGCTTTGAACCTTCTTCCTGCTCCTCTTCATCAAATGACAAAACTCCAGAAGTATCAGAGATGCTTCTGCAGTGTCTGTACCAGCGGATGACTTCCTGAAAGACGTTGTCTTCTCCTTCCTCCACATCTCTTCCATCCTCCTCCTCAGGTGAGAGACCAGACTCAGAGTAGGACATGGAGTAGTAGCAGGAGTCTCCCTTGCTCCACAAGGGCCTGTGGTCTGGTTTTGTGACCCTGTTTCCATTCTCCTCTGAAAGTTGAAGTTCTTCAGCCCCCTGTAGCACCTCCTCTGAGATGACGGGGTCATCATGCTCAATCTGGGTGGAGCACCGTTCCTGCATTTCTGACTGACTGAGCATGTCATCAGAGGACTGGATTTCAGCATTGTCTGTCTCAGACTGATATGGCACTGGGCAGCTTTGATTGGACAATACAGCATCTGAGGGAGGAGTAAAGAGTAAGAACACCTAGGAGGACGGATAAGAGAGAGCAAAAAGAGACACACAAAAAAATGAAGGACGAATGATACCAAAAAAACTAAATGTGAAAATTGAAAACTGAGTAAAAAACAGATGAGAAAGAAAAGAGAAAGAGTGGAAGAAAAAATGTAGATGTACAAACAAGCAAATGAAAAAATTCAAAATGTTTTACATAAATGAATTCACAAGATGTTTTAAAGGGACAGTTCATTCAAAAATGCAATTTTATTCAAGAATGTATTTCTTTTGTGGAAAACATTAGGTGAAATTCTGAAGGTGAGTTATGATGGTTTTATATTGAGTTTCACAAAAGACACACTTATGACAATAGGGTGGCAATTGTGTTTGTCATCTGTCCTCAGAAAGCTTCTGTAAATAAGAAACTTGTGTGCATAAGGATATTTGGCAATAAAGGCTCATTCATTCTGTCAATCAGTCATTCACACATTTATTCAGCATAACAAAAGAAACAAATGTGCAGAATCCTGTTTAAAGAAAAATCTATATTTGTGTGCACACTCACCTGAGCTCTGAATTGTGGTGATTTGCTCATCATTGTTAGTAGGATCCTCTTTATAAGGCTCGTCATCCATATCCTCCTCATCTACAGAGGTCCAGGCACGGAGCTTGGCCTCTGCTATGGCAAACTGCTCAGCCACACCTAAAAACAGCAATCAATTTCAAAAGCAAAACAATTAACATCAGATACAGTCATGCAACAATTACATCCCTTAATTATATCTTAGAAATAAGACAAAAGCTTTCTGTTAAGGCTTTTTTCTATTGTTAAAATCTGCAGTTGAGAGACTTGAGAGGAAACGAGGAAAAATACAGGAACATACAGGATTAGCAGTTGTAGCTGTGTGACTGTAATCTAATTTAACACCATCTGCTGAGTCTAAAAGCCTTCAGTCTATGGTGGAGCTAAAGATGACTGACACTGTTAAAATACACTAAGAATTCGCATTATTATTATATTATTATAATCCGTAACACAATTTTCTATTTTATAATTACAATGAGTGACTGTTTTTCTAACCTCATATTAACTGCAGGATGAACTGTCATTATGTATCACACTGCAGTATGTATTGTAATAAAACTAAAAGGTGACCAGTTGCAACATCTAAAATATGTACATGATATTATAATATTTAACATGATAGATGATAAATAATAAATGCAATTTTCTATTGTATTATATAATATGTTTTATTATCGTAATCATCGTGTTAGAATATTATTGTAGTAGAATAGTGTTTATAACCTTTTTTAATAATGATGGTGATTATTTTTATTATTATTCATCTGTCACACTACTGCAAAGGTTTCTAAGAATGGTGTGAAACACTTTTTTTTATACAAGCATATCCGTTATAACCTAAATTCTTGATGTTGTAAAACGGTTAGGTTATTTCGGTTTAAGGTTATGGTTAACGGTTAAAGGTTATTTCATTGGCTCGTTGTTGGCAGTGCGAGATCCACAGCTGTACTAACAGGGTGGAAGGACACACCCACCTGCTGCAAATCGAGCCTCCTGCTCGCCCTCACTGAGATGGGAGTATGAGTTAAAATGGGACTGCAGTGTAGCAGATGGAGGGTCTAAAGGCTTAGACCAGCCCTTCCACTCGATCAGATGAGCCACCCGCCCCTGAGCCATAGCCGTGGGTTTGGTGACGTGATCCTTCACCACCTGCGAGATGCCTGTAAAGGGAAGCAAAAAGTGGAATTACAGATCAAAATGAAACAACCCAGTACATAACAAACAGGTGAACATGCTTAAGAATGAAGCTATGCTGTTTTAATCCTTACCGTTAAATGATGATCTAGCCAGAGCTGCAATTTCCTGGATGCTAAGGGCTTTTCTTGACTTGGGGAGCATATCAATAGGGTCATCAACCTAAAAAAGCCAGTGAAGAGACAAACGCGTCTTACTTTGACGTGAAAGACTTGTGTAGATTTTATTTATATCATCATGGGAAGAACCAGCCCAAACACTAATGCTGAATTCAGCCATAACATTATATAGTGCAAAACTTGGATGAATAAATAAACGTATAAATAACTATCCATTTTGAGATCTGCTAAAAGCAAATGAGAAACAAAATGATAAATCAAAATCACTTTAGAAACCCTTGTGGTAAACTTTTAAGTAATTAATGTATATGCATGAATGCATAAAGCTCTGCTATCATTACATGTGAACAGCAGGATGTGCTCTTAAAAAGAAAGTGCACTTAAATTGTTATATTGTTACATTAACTATAAACTTTAGCTCCATAAAGCTAGAATAGATGACTG
Organism: Ambastaia sidthimunki; assembly: GCA_036877625.1. Lineage (NCBI taxonomy): Eukaryota > Metazoa > Chordata > Actinopteri > Cypriniformes > Botiidae > Ambastaia > Ambastaia sidthimunki. The sequence continues at coordinate 19,824 of JAZGTK010000745.1, forward strand.
TTAAAGTGATTTAATCGAAGAGACCACAATTAAAAATCCAATATAAGCTAATATAACCAACACCTAACAATGGTAATAAATTAATAAAGCAGCATTAACCATTTGCAGTATTCGTATACACCAACACTGTAACTCCAAAGCACACATCAACCGAGAACTTGCCGGTTACTTCAATTACCTTATGACATCTGCTGAGACATCTGCTGAGACGTATCTCTCGCTGCACTATCAGACTCATTGTGAGAGATGAGACTTACAACTAAGTAACAATCTATAAGACCTCCAAATAAAACTAAAGACTAAGTCCAGTGACAGCTTGAGCTCCACCCTAGAAACACACGCCAAGTCTACCAATTAAACCCTAAACAATTTACATGCTTTGAGGTAGATTAGAAGATTGATGCATATGGTAGTGGCATTGGCTGTCTAAACCGTTCTGCAAGAGTTCGCCCACACTGTGACATTAATAATCAAAGCAGTGGTGAGCTCTTCCTGTGGCTTGTTAATTTGCAAACAGCATTCGATGCCATGTCAAATAATATTAGCCTGCAGTCCTCAACATGATAATATAAAGAATGGCCACAGCTGGGGGCTAATAACCTCTGGCATTTGATATTATTGGGTTACATTATCAAAATCTGAATTGACATGTGGCATCTATTGTTTTAAAAACAGACCTGATGCAAAGAATGAGCGACAACGTTCCTATTTACTGTCCTTGTACTGCAAACCTTTCAGAAACACAGATCTAGTTTCTATTTTCAGTCAGGTGAGGTGAAGGATTTGTAAACCACAAAACATAAGTAGGCCACTGTGTTGCTCTTTCCATCAGCCTCAACCGGCATCCACCTCCCCCCAAAAAATCACACAGGTGGTTTCTGGTGCACGTGACTGACATCACAGTCTAGAAGGAAGGTAGATACTTAAGTCAGATTAAAGCTCATAAGAGAAAGCTGCTTCTGAAGACAAATACAGAGGCACCAGCTGCCAGTTCGGTATGTGGGTCAAATATTTCTTCATGATTTGGGGTTAGCTGTTACAGCAGAGGCTAGAGACATGGGTCAGAGTAATTGGAATTAGGTCAAATAAGCCTTAAATCAGAAGACATTTGCAAAATGGGATTATGTAAAATAAATAAATTATAATTTGCTATACTCAGCTAAGAATGGCCTAAAGATCAACATCTTTCAATGTTAATTCATTTAAGATTTGTCTCTTTGCAGATGTCCAAGAGTCCTTCTTGTAGGTGCTTATGGCCTTTATAACAATCATAAACAAATGACCACAGTCATGTTTTTAAATATTTGTTACTACAAAATACAAAAGTAATACTTATTTAACATTTAAATTGTATTTAAAATATATTTTGAACATTTAAACTTAAAGTGAGATGTCTGAGAATACGCAATGAAATCACGAGGACATGCATCTTTTCATCTTCGCAAAATGATGCAGTGTTTCTCTAGCGGCGAGGCTGCCCAACTAAATAAACGCATAATTAGCCTCGTAGTGTCAAATATATGTATGTATTAAGTTGTATTAAACGATAACGCATCTAAAACAGGCCGAGTGCGTGCCACCTGAACTCAATTCATGAAAAGCAACACAATGCAGTTAACGCAATGTAAGGTCCTGTCGTTATAGCAACAGGTAACCGTGAACCATCTGTCCCTGAGCATCATTAATTCCCATTGACCATGCACAACACGCAGCAACAGCTCTATGAAATGTGCCATTGTATGAGCTGTTAGACTGTATTATTGTATTTTGTGTGTGTGTGTGTGTGTGTGTGTGTGTGTGTGTGTGTGTGTGTGTGTGTGTGTGTGTGTAGAAATATTTCCAAATAAGCTGTTTCCAGATAATTCTGTTTTATGCATACTTCACATTATAAAAATCTTAAAATAAGTTTTTTTTAAATGCCCGCATAACTATGATGCCACAAATAATTGGTTAGTTACAGGTGCTTTTGCCTGCTAATTGAAGGCTAGAAGGTGATTGATTAGGCCGTTAGATGAATGCCATCTCTGAAGCAAGGGTGACACAACAGGACACAAGATCACAAGCATCAACCGGTACTGAAAGATCAATTAACGATCTGATCATTTTCATAAACAACAGTGCAACATCTCCTGGCAACAGGCGAGCGCTGTCTCCCTCCGTTATTATTATTCACCCATAGTACGTGACGGCCTATTGCCATCTGAACGATACCGCCACAATGACACATGCATTACAATCATCAAAAACATCAACACTGACGATGCAGAAAGAAAACGAGATAACCATTTTGTCAGTGGGACGGAGTGCACGCTTACCTTTAGATTTAGTTGGGGTAATGCTGTCAAAAGCATTGCACATGGATACAGCATTAGCGTCGGATCTGATGAGAATAATCCCGAAGCCGTCTTCGGCAGCGAATAACAGTCCACCAGCTTTTCTTCAGCATCAGAGACAAGGGCAGAAACGAGTGCTGTTACACCACGAAACACATCGTTCCCAACACACTGAATCTCTCTGACAGCGTCATCCCACCTGTAATGTGCGCGCTCTTAAAGATATACGAGTCTGTTTCAGACGGACAGGGCTGCTGTGATGGGTGCAACTAATGCATGTTGATTTGTCCTTAATGCATTTCCATGCATCTTACAGTTTCTAATGTAATCATCTTTTATCATGTTTAGATCATGGAAAACACGTTATTTATCCAATGTATGTTGCTGCTAATAAGCTTTATATATATATTTACATGAGTTGCTTCGTCACAGACAGGCAATTGTGCACAAATTTACCATACGTTTTTAAAGCATTAAAATCGATGAAAATTTCAAGGTCAAGGTCAGAAAGCTCTTACAAAAGCACACCGTGTTTCTCTTATACAAAGGAAAACAAATCATCTTTAATTCAGCACCAGTCAGAAGCCATAACAGCAGATGTGATACATGGAAAAAGTGTAATAAGCTAGTCTTGTCTCAAGGGTGGGCTGTGGTTTAAAATAACTTACAATGGAAACCGTCTACTCTCCGAGACCAGGTTTTTCTCGATCCATAATTTATGCTTAAGCAATTCATTAGTAATTGGTAATATATCATAAATGTGCTGCACATAACATTCTTGATCATTCTAGGATACATAGCAGAATATTTCGGTCAATACGAAACACACATACCATCTATTACACCTAAAATAATGTTATTTCGTTTTCTTTTTTGAAGAACTTGCAATACTATGACAAACTAAAGTCCAACCGGTTTATACTTTAAATACTGCATCAGGGTCTTTGGAGGATAAAACCTGCAATTATTAAAACATACAACAGGAAAATAAATTAAAACTAGTCATTTAAATTACATTTTCTCCTAAATGTTTATTCGCGTTTCTTTTTTTTTATCTTATTTTACCTTTAGAATTCTACATTAATGCATTTTTCAATCTACATTTCTATAGGCTCAATCCTCCATAGGGTATACGATAGCAGTCATACACTAAAATCACTTTATTTGAAGTCTTCTGTATTTGTTTGACAGTGCAGTTGAAGTGTTTTAGTGTCAGAATATGCTCAACGTTTGGTCTACGCCCTCTTCTGCCAGAAAGGTGAATGACACCGTTACAGCATAAAGCTGCAGTTCGCCAAATGACAGACTGCGGTGGTTTCTATTTCCAAACTGCACTTACTGACAACCAGCAGTGCATAAACACTCCTGCTCCCAGACCCCTCAAACACACTATTTAGCAACTTGATAGTCTTTTATTATTTGCAATGTTTCAACTCTCCAACGTTTCCAGTTCGACGCAAAAACATTAATTCCTTAAATAAAGAGCAAAAAATATGTACACTTTTTCAATAAAACTAACCAACTGATCATTGCAAGCACCTCTTACCATCTGGAAGAAAACAAATCTTAAATACAGGGAAACTGCCATTTCTGTCAGAAAAAATAAATGGCATTACATCAGATTTTTTAACTTTTAATTTCTGAAAATAAAACAAAAGAAAACATCTCCATATATATGTACAGAATGCTCCTGAAATGTTTCCACTTTGCAAGCAGAAAAGGCTTTAGGATCATTGCTGTCATTTCATCAAGTTGATTTTACTATATGCTTCAAGTTTTGATTTCTTTTAAAAATCCACTGCAGGCTTGCTCAAGCAGGGCTTCCTCAAAGACCCCGATCAGTTCTTGAAGAGAGGTAAGATGCAGAAGTGTGGGGTAGGAGGCAGTACATGGATGGCTTAGTTAGGAAGCATGTTGGACCTCCCTTCTCTTCCAGCAGCACTAAAAGGTCAAAGTCCATCCACCATCATCCAGAAGTTCAACAGGTCAACCTCTTACGGAAGTATACAGGAAGCAAAAAAGCGGGAAAAATTGCAAATGCTACTCAAATGTCATCCATCACTTTGAGAATACATTTTTTTCTCTGTAGATTTAAAAATGTGAATAGTTCCTTACACACACACACATGAAAGAAAACAATCCCTACTGTAATAGCTCCATGTTTGATCTGACATTACAATCCTAAAGGACATGATTCCCACCATACTGTCCTCTGCACACCGTGTCATATACCACATTGCATATAAATCTATATTAACATGTAAGAGCAGCGTTGGTTTGTACTATTTTTCAAGAATTTCTCAAAGTATAAATGACGATGAATTAACAATTTAAGCAGTCCAGCAGAATCTTTTTTTTTTTTTTTTACATTTTATTTTGTTTTTGGTGGACTTTAGCCACAAGAGATATAGAGAGCAAAAGAAATGACTTAGAAATGATTGTAGTTTTGATGAGCCACCCTGAAAAGTTAAGATTCTTGAGGATCAAGTTCAGCCTGGTTGTCAGATATCCTCCTCTCAAAAGGCCTGGCACTGGTTTCAGTCCAGTGCAAACCGGGCTACTGTGGTACAGAGTTAGCTGTTGTCAGACTCATCCTCAGCCTCCCGTAACCAGGTGAAAAAGGCGGTGACAGACTTCAGGGCCACGCCCTTCCCTAGCTGCTCGGCCGGGTCTTTGCTGGACTCCCATTTGTAGAAGGCCTCCTCTTTGATTACATCCTCATCGTACAGGGCGTCGAAAAACATGCGCAGTAAATCTAGGTAAAAGATAAACGCTATTCAGCTACATTTTCTTCAGAGGTTAAAGCCACTGTGAATGCTTTAAACTAGGTTTTAGTGTATGAAATAAAATGAGCAAAATTGATGTAGTGTTCCTGTAGCTCAACTGGTACAGCATTGCGTTAGTAGCGCAACGGTTGTGGGTTCGATCCCAAGGAACACAAATACTGATAAAAATGTATACTTTGAATTCAGTGCAAGTCGCTTTGGATAAAAGCGTCTGCCAAATGTAAAATGTAAATGTATAGACCATGATAAGCATTTATTTTCCACCAGACTTGAGCCAGTAGTCATTTTCCACTAAAATTACAATGTTTACAAAACGGTCGAACATAAAATAACTCACTAGCCGGCTGCTCCATTTGTACCATGAGGGCTTGGAGAGCGTAGAGTGCCTGCAGCTCCTTCAGTTCATCAGACAGATACTTCTGGAGCAGTTTGGCCCTTTGGGTAATCTGCTCCACATCCACTCTGTAAGGGTTCTCACCTGTGAAGGTTCATTAATGCACAATGCAATTAAAGTCAGGTACAAGTCACACTAAGGTGAGAAAGGTGGACCGCACAAAGGATTCACTCACAGATGATGGCTGATTGACACACAGACGACATCAGCGCCCGGACAAACTGACTGGAGGTCATCTGCTGCTCGCTGAGGTTAGCCTTTAAAGAGAAAAATGCCAGTCAAGACAAACTAGACGGTAATTATAAAAACAGATGTTTAATTCAAGAACCTCGAACCCGAGCCAAAACATGCACGCTCACCTCTACCCAGTCATAGATCCTTTGGTTGTTAGCATTATCCTGTAACAACCTGTCCAAATGTTTACTCAGCTCCTCTGCAGTCAGCTCTTTCTTACTGGGCTTCTCAGATTCCTCACCCAGAGTAAACTCCATCTTCTGCAAATACAACATTTTAATTAGCATCAAGCTCATAAAGGCAATAATATGTAGGAGAGAGTTGGATAAACAGGATAAGCAGTGCCAATGAGATTTTGGCCATTTTAATAAACCAGCTGGGAAAAGGCTTTAAATTTAAATCTTCAGTTGAGTTACTACCACACTATGGGATATTCTACGCATATTCTACATTATACGCAGTTGGGTGGTTGGAACTTAGCCGGCCTAATTCTTCGGTTAAAAAGAACTGCAGCTACTAGAGTGAACATGTCCAATCGCAATGTTTATTGGTTTGTGTGGATATGTACAAAATGTGGTTTCTGTCAAAGAACAAATAACTGCAACACTGGGCACTGCAGTTATAGCTGCCCACTGCTCCGGGTGTGTGTGTTCATGACCTGCAGTGTGTACTCACTCCTCACCAGTGATGGGTTAAATGCAGAAGTCACATTTCGGGTATAGGTTACCATATCTAACAAATACATGTCACTTTCACTTTCCAGGGGTGTCAGATTACACTATGTGTGTGAGCTGTTCTAGCGCTACCATGTATTTACATCAACACACATGACAGGCAACGCTCTTATACAAACAAATTAGTATCTTAGATTTCATACATTTCATACATAAGATCTTAGGTTTCATACATTCTGTACATTTACCACTTAGAAAATTTACTTAGACATGCAAAACAAAAAGGCATTATAAAACTGCATAATGTTCTCAGGTGTCTCGCCATCATAGGCAATTGTATATGTTGGGCCCTTCCTAAATATTCAAAAACTTATGTCTAGACAAATCAATACAGAACAAGAGGCTTCAAATGGTTTTTAGTACCTTCTCTGTAACAAACTTATTGACATCTTCATCCTCAGGCAGGAAGTCCTTCCAGCTAAGCCCCGCCTCCAACCACATTACTCCAGCCTTTTTGTGACTCTGAGATTAGTCAAAATGTAGAAATTGCACTGAATGACTTGACACAAAGAGAAAAATAATGACAGTTAATAGCATAAAACTCACCAGTCCTTTGCAAAGAAGGTTAAGCATTTCAACCAGCAGGACAGCTGCTTTTCCCATAGGCAGAAGAGGTTTGGACACCTCCCTGTCAGACAAGATGATTTAAAACATTACGATTACATGCTTTGTGCATTAATTTTTTACTTTAAACTGCAATTCATATCTTGTGCCTCTCTATCGCTATCTCTGTTTGAAACATTAAATAACAGGTTACTTTAGATATTTTTATCATTGAATTAAATCGAAGAAGCTGACATTACTCCTGAAATCATTACCCTGCAGCAAATCATTGCTATTAACGTTTAAACCGGAAACAGGGTAAGGGGACTATTTTGAACACTGGCCAGCTATTTACTTGCGCAATAACTGACTTTTATTTTTTTAAAAAGCACCCGTATAAAAAGAACATTAAAAAGCATCTCATACTACAAAAGCAGTGATTAACCTGAATAGTGGGCCCATGGCAATGCCCCCCTCCTGCAACATGGGTGTGATGATCTCAGCCAAGTAGAGCCAAATGTGAGGAATGTCAATGGCCATGTCATCTGCTAGCTCCAGAATCTCCTGCAATCTAGAGTCAAACCAAAACCAATCAATGAAACACAGACTCTCCCATTACACCATGCAGAAACCATGATAGCTTTAAAACAATAAATCCATAAAATACCAGAACATATGCCAAGGCATGTCATACAGCAGCTGTCATATGTAAATATGGTGATCGACTTTAACAATCTACTTAATACATTGAAGAAAAAGCTGATCCCCGGTTCCTCAATCCCATCAGTGTAGGTCAGTGGCCCAGACACGTGGCACAAAACAGAGATCATCACTGGACCGGGTGGCTACCATCAGATGCCTTTATGGACATGCCTGCTGCTTTGAACTCACCCCTTGTAGTACTGTTCAGCAGGCAGTAGTCCAGCACCAACCAGCTTCTGAAACAGCAGGCCCATGTGTTCTCTAGCGATGGTGCTGCGCTCCAGTGTGGACTCCACACCATTCCGTACAAATACGAAGAGCAGAGAGGAACTGTTTAGCTCTTGCACGCACTGCACTGCTTCCTGTGGACCATTAACAGAAGAGCAATGAAAGTCACCTCCAAACAGTTGTTTTTTACTGGGTGAATTTGCTAAAATTGAGGATTTGTTAAATATTTGTAGACCATGGCTCAGTTCCTCAATCCCATCAGGGCTGATCAGTGGCCCAGACATGTGGCACAAAATGAAGTTTATCAGTGGAGTGCAGTTTAATTAGATATCTGACACAAACATGTCTGGAGGCACATACCTTAAGGTCATTTATATGGAGATACTCTTCAATAATGGCTTTAGATTTCTTATCCAGCTCGTCCTCACTCAGGGCTGGTTTGGCAAGAGGTGGAGGGGTAGGAGCTGACACGGGTTTCACTGAGAAAATCAAAACAGCACATGGGGTATTAGTTTGTGAATCTCTAATATGCTCTTTACCAATTACTGTAAACCAGTGCTCAAACTGGTCCTGTCATGAGAATTGCTACTGAAGGAAAGCTATTCTAGGCCAAAAAAAAATTGGTTCTGCAACTGCAGTTCTACCACTTCCGTTAATTCTCACCTGTATCTTTGCTTCTATCGCGGTCACGACTTCCTCTGTCGCGGTTCTCTGTCATGCTGGACACACGGCGTACGGAGTCGGGGGGTCCACGGCTGTCACCTCTGCGCTCTTCATTCTCCCGGCTGAAGCTCCGTTTGGTGATGGCCGGACGGGGTCTGTCCAGGCCTCTGTCTCGCTCTTCACGCCTACTATCAAAGCGCTCGAAGCGATCTCGGTCCCGCTCACTGCGATCTCTATCGCTACGGTCCCTGCTGGAGCTACTTCTGCAAAAGACGTAAAACAAAAGGGCAATGAGAATACATATAACATGGTCATATTAGAATTATTACAATGCATTTCCAGTATTAGTACTTGTTTGTTTGAAAAGCTTACCTAAGAGGCACTCTACGATCAGAGTCCAATGATGATGAAGGTGGTCCAGACTGCTGCAATGCAGAGAAGCGGTTGAGCGTGCTGGTGACAGGTCTACCCTGGTCTGCATCAGATAAAAAAAGAAAAAAAGACAGCATTAGACCTGTAGCAGTTACCACAAACTTGGCACCAATGTAAGAAACAGCCCAACTATAAAATAATTATACAGCTGAACTTTTCTATGATGAAAGGTAAGTAAAACTGGGTGTTCACCTTGTTCACCACTGGACTTTGCTCCAGTACCTCCACTGCTCCCTTTGCCCCAGCTACCCCATGAGCCCTTTCCTCCTGGGGCCAGCAGCTGGTTGCTGAAATCACCAGGCTAAAAAGAGCAAAAGAGGAAACACTTGGTTAAGGATAATTAATCTATCAAAACTATGTATGCAAACGTATTCAATCAAAAAATACTACCTTTGTGATTTTACTGAGGCGGCTGGTGTCAATAGGTCTGTTTTTGGTGGTAATAGGGACTATGTTCCAGCCCTCATCCTGTGTTTGGCTACCACGTCCACCAGAAGAATGTGGCCCAACACGGCTCCCTCGCCCCTGACTGGATTCCTTTTTAGAAAGCAGTTGTTGTTGTACTTTGATCTGCTCTCTGTGTTCTTCCATCTCAGCCTCTTTATGGATCTGATCAATAGTCTTAGGACCCTGATCTCCTCTCCTGGGTACCCAATTGTTCTGTGCGAGATGACAAACAGTTAGTGGAGTAAGAGAAAAGTACAAAGGTAAAAATGAATAACGTCACAATTTTAAAATCTTAAAATAATCTCCAGAGACTGAAATCGCTAACATTGTTACCTGTCGAAGGTCCATAACATCCTGAAGCATGAATCTAATTCTAGAAGATGTCTTCTTCTCTTTAATGATCTTCCCCATTTGGTGGAAGTATTGATCCATACGAGGCTGCACACAAATAGTCACTTCAACTTACACTGTGAATAAAGTCAAAACTCTAGACTCATAGTCCGTTTTGTTTTACCTTGGCCTTTTCAAAGTCTAAGTCTTTGCCAATAGTAGACAACAGTCTGCAGAGACACTCCAAGCTTTCCTCATCATGATTCTTCAAGAGTTTCACAATGCAATCATGCATGATGGGCTCTGTCAGCATCTTCAGCTTGAACAGTTCTCCAATAAATTTGATGTTACCGAGCGACCTTCTGCGTGCTTTGTCCTTGGCCTCCTCCAGCTCATCTTTCAGGCGCTGACGCTCCTCCTCCTGTGATAAAAATGTAAATGTTAATTTCAAAACTAAAAATGAAATTATCCTAGAAGACTTCATAAAACTAAAAAAAAAAAATAAGTTTCTTCATATATGTGGTGACACGTTACCTCAGTGGCAGCATCCAGCTCTTTCTGTTTCTGCTCAAAGTTCTCATCGTCATCCTTGTCTTTTTCAAATTCCTTCTGACAGCGATTAAGCAGAAGTTTACGGAAATTCACAGTAACACCCGGTTTGTCTGAAGTGGGAACTTTAAGCTGACAGAAAACAAAAAAGTACTTTAAAAGGATGAAAAGGTACCAAAACATTTGTTTTGACAGAATTTGCACACAGTTCAGGACAATGTCCACAAATAGGATACAAAATGGGGCCCTCATACACAACTCATGGTCAGTGAAAGAAGGTGCTCAGATCTCAGAAAGTGTATTAACATTTTCTATTCATTTTCTATTAACATTAAGCTTTATCACTTATTGGTAAATAAAAATTAATGTATAGGTTCAAGTTCTCACAGAAGGGGCAAGCTGTTGTTACTAATTGATTGTCTCGTTAGGAAAAAAATGCAGGGCACCACATTGTACTCAATTTGTAGAAAGCACTAACACAGATGACAAAATCATATAGGGCTATGTCTCCTCCATCTGAAACCGCTGCTTGTTTTAAAGCAGTACTGGTTATGTAATTGTTGAAAAGATACTTCCTCAGTTCCTCAATCCCATCAGTGTAGGTCAGTGGCCCAGACACGAGGCACAAAACAGGTCATCACTGAAACCGTACAAAACAACCAGATGGATGTTACTCACCCCCATAAGGCAGCGGCACATGTTGGCATAAGCTACAGAGAAGTTGGGTTCGGAGATGGCTTTCTCAAAGATGAGGTCAATGACACCCTTCAGTCTTTCTTCCGTGTCTATGGTGAGCTCTGTCACCTGTTTCATCAGCTGCTGAAACATCTGTGGCGTGAGCTTGTTAAGGATGCTGCGCACGCGGCGAAACAGCTCCTGCGTTTTTGCTGCCTCTGCATTCGCCTCCTCGTCGTCTCCTGCACCTCTGGCTTTGGCATGCTTCCTAACTGAAGGCGTCCAAGCATTCTCGGCCTGGTTGAGTTCCACATTGTCTTTGAGAGAGACACTGGTGATGATCTTCGGGTTGCGATTGATTTGATCTTTTCCTCGACCAGACTGAGGGCGTCGTCCAGACTGAGAGGAGTGCAACTTTTAAAAATAAATGATCCATCTCAAAATACAGTCACTCACTTTACTGACTTTTAAACGATTAAAGTACATAAACAGTCAACTGACCGGTCCTCGTCCTCCTCCTCCAGATGACTGTCTGCCAAGATTAGCATATGAGGGGGTGAAGTCAGGACCACAGTTCATAAGACTCCTGGGATCCAATGGTGGCAAAGGTGTTTTATTTGCCTGTTGTGCAAACAGTAAAGACTGATTTTAAGTATGACCGTAAGATGTTACCCCTTAAAATGTCTGTTGGATCCAGATGGAAGCTTTACCTTGTCCAACACTACATCACTGATTTGTGGCAAACCCTCAGGCTTGTGCATGCTCACGCCAATGAACTGGAAGCCAAGCAGGAACTCCCGGTCGTATTGTTTCTTCTCCTCTGGGTTGATAGGCTTCCACTGCTCTGCGAGGATAACAGTAAAAAGAAAATTTTAGAAAGGTCTTATTGTACAATGTAGTGTTTCCAAACCTTCATTCTAGAAGATACCAAACAATCATACAAGTCCCACTTTGGGATTTTTAAAAAACAGATTTTTAAAGGATCTGTAGAAGGAAACTGGTCCTTATATGGGAGACAACTTGTTTATTGCAATGTTCTCAAATAGGACAACTGAATAGCTTTCTAACCTTCTTTATATTGATACTTCTGTTCCACAGGTTTGGGTGCCTCTGGCTCAATATTCTCTGTGTTGAGTTTGTCCTCCTTGTCCTCCCAAGTTTCATCTGACTCCTCTGCTGGCAGGACCGGGGCTGGAACCGGGGAAGGCGCTTTTTGAGCAACCTCTGGCTCAGGATCAGGCTTCTCCTCCTCTGGCTGGTACAAATGATTATAGGTAAGCCTTTGTGTTTAATCTAATAACCATTTCTTTTACTCTAGATATGACTGACTAAATAAAGTTGTACACCTTGCATTCACACAAACTGCAAGAAGGTAGTGGCAATAAAACAGTCTTTTTGAACTACAAACCTCTTTGAAGGCATCTAGGACATCTCCCACATCTTTCTTATTCAGATCCTTTTTCTTTTTCTTCTTTGGCACTGTTGTAATGGAAGCTAGGCAAGGAAAACCATTGAAGTCAGATGTGTACTTGGAGTGAAAATGCCAAGTTGCTAAGCACTTTGTTTTAAAATACCTTGCATAGTTGTCTCCTCAACAGGGCAGCTTGTTGCAGGGGTGGGGATCTCCTCTGCTTTCTGCTCAACCTCCACCGCAGGTGGTTTTGCAGCAGCAAGGCAGCTCTGCAGAACCTGAGGAACCACTGCTTCAGCAACTGGATTAGTGGAGCACTCAGTCTTCACTTCAGGAATCTCTGCAGAGTCCTGAGGCAAACCGTTAAGCAAAGGCTGTTCCTTTGGCTCATCAAAGGCTAACTCTGAAACAGGTGTTGCTGTGATTACAGGGGTGGGATCTTTAGAAGCCTCGTTATTTTCATTAGCTACAACAGGAGGTGCCTCCACAGGGGTGCAGATGATGGTAGCAGAGCTAGAGTCAGATGAAGGTTCCATGTTGCCCACAAGCTCTGACTTTGTTTCCATAGCCATCACTTGCTCCTCTTCTACAACTTCTGCAGAAGTCTGCTCCACATGAATGGAGGATTCTTCAGACTCCTCCTCCTGAGCAGGCGTTTCTGGGACAACCGGAGCATCCACACTGTCACCAATCTGAGGCTCAAAGTTTTTTAAATTGCTTGTAGCAGGAGGAGGAGAAGTAGAAACAGCCAGAGGTGCAGGGGGTGCTGCGGCAATTACTTCAGGGTCCTCTACTGAGGAAATAGGAACCTTAGTCACAGGTGAAGCAGGTCTGACCTCCAACACTGTTTCAGGATCAATGGCTGAAATGACTGTGGGGACTTGCTCTGGTGTTCTCGATGGAGGAGGGGTGGATACAGCTACAGGAGGAGCAACAGGCTTCGCCTGATCATCTAAGGATCAACAACAGTAAACAACAAATCAGTTTCCGCAAGAAGACAGAATTTTGATGGTCAGAATCAAAATAAAGAGCTATTAGAAAACATTTGGGTGAAGGCATTTAAAAGTAATTTACAAAATTTACTAAAAATTACTAGTAATTTACTAAAAATTACTAAAAAAAGATCTCAAATTACTGTTTGACAACTTGCTCATTGAAATGTGGTTGTACACCTTGAAATTAAAAAACCTGGTTGGATATTTTTAAATGTACAAAATTTTTAAAGTACACTTACCAGATCTGATCACAGACTCAACAGGGGGACCGCTTTCACCATTGGTCTGGACAGTACCACCTGCCTCAGGGCCAACAGTCTAGTGTACAAGAAACACAAGAGAACAGAGTGAACTGATTTGCTGTAATAGGAACTTTGTGTATTTTGACAGTACCAAAACAAAGACTCAATCATCATATTCAGCACCTGGTTAGAACACAAATAAGTAACAAACAACTTAAATAGTGTAACACTGTGGTATTGACAAACCTGTGGTGGAGTGGGTGTGGAGGCTGTTCGCCCACCAGACATGATCTCTTCTGTGATGTCCCGTCCTCCCTGGTTGGGGTCGCGTATTCTGATCTGCAAGGGACAAACCAAGTCACAGAAAGAAAATAAACAACAAAACACACTAACTGTTTGTCCTCACCCACCTGTTTGCGCTCTCTCTTGACTGGACCCGCCTGCTGAGGAGGAGGTTGCGGTGGGGGTGGGGCCTGTTGCTGCTGAGCAGGGCTCATCATGACTTGCGTGTTGGCCACTGATGCAGGGTACTGCTGTGGTGCAGGGTAATAAGCCCCCGCTGGAACAAAAAAAAAAGACAGACAAAGCCAGTTTAATCATTATAAAGTTCTTTCCCAACTACCAAACAAACACTTTAGAAAACATGACAGAAAAATGACCACTTGACTATTGCTTTTGTTTAAAACAACACAGCTTAACAGAATAAAAACATTCTGACCGTTACGATTTAACACATTCCAGAAAGTTTGTGGTCTGAGATTTCAAATAAAAAGGTGGGATGTTGTTAACTGCACTGTTAGAATACTGTTAGAATACAGAATACATTCTGTTAGAATATGACCAGCTTGCTTGACAGAGGTGTAACAAGCAGCCCCGTGCTTCAGACTCACCAGGATAACGCTGGGAGGTGAGAGGAGCTCCATGCAGTGAGAGACGTCCATTTTCTCTGCCTGCACCTCTCCCCCCACCCCCCCGCCTCTCCCTCCCTGCCAGAGAGGGATCTGAACTCAGCAAAAAGGAGGAAAGACAGAAGATAAATGTAGAGTGTAAGTAAGAGGAAACATCAAGCAGCAGATGTTAAGAGCTGAGTGAGGTTAGAGAGCCAAAAACCTATGCAGACAAAGAGAAAACTGGATGCATAGTGGTTAGTTGTGACCTGGATAACAGTGTAGACTGAGCCAATGTTGACCAGACACGTTCAGAATCGTTTTGGTCTAAACAGGTAAATCTCATAAACCTTGTCAAGAACATGTCCAGGTCATATTTTACCCATAAATCAGACAGCAGAAAGAAATTATGGTAAAAACTGAGCTAATTTTTAGGACCATCAAAATTTCTGCAATTGTGACACTCTGATTTTTAAACAACACCCCCCATTCTCTTTATTATAGGAAAAAATATACACAAGCATATGTAATTTGGTCAATAAAATGTCAACTCCTGAAAACAAGCTCTAGAGATAAGTACCATATGATCGAATGCTTAAATTGGAGAACTGAGTTAGACAGAAGTTGAGGTTATTTGAAGCTGGAACAGTTAACAGAGGATTGGAAAGTTCAAAACAGCAAGGGAGGCCCAGAGCAGAGCCTCTTACCATATGTACCATATTCAGCTGGACTGCTTCCAGCGTAGAAACCTGTGGATCCGCTGGGTACAGGGTACTGCTGGGCCTGGGGTATGTATGGGGCACGGTACTGCAATAGAAAATTAAATGCTGTTAACAGGTCAATTACTTTATTATTGAAACAGATCACACACACACACAGCCAATTGCTTTGGAGCTTTTATGTGACAGCAAATCAAAACATTAAAGTAATTAATAAATTATCCTGTAATTTACTCACCCTGAAGCCGTTCTAGGTGTATATGACTTTCTTTCTTTAGCCGAACACAATCATAGTTATGTTACATAAATACCCCAGCTCTTCCCAGCTTTTTAAATGGCACTGATCAGGGTTCAACACTTCCAAAAGCTCCAAAAGAGCATCCATCCATCCATCATAAAAGTAACTCATATCTTCAGTGGGTTAATACATGTCTTTTAAAGTAAAACTATATCTTAATGGTTGTTACACATGACAATTAGTCACAAAAGAACCAATGAAGTGGAGCTGGCATGCCACCACACAAATCGACTACTAAATACTCTCAAAGCAATCTTTTTTTTCCTCACAAACGTATCGTTTTAGTTCAGAAAACACTAATCCACTCCAGTCATTTGGACTGCTTTTATGATAGATGGATGCTTTTTTCACTATTCACTGCCCTTATGAAGCTGGGAAGAGCCAGATGTTATTTAATATAACTGATTGTGTACTACTGAAAGACGATAGTAAATTATAGGATAATTGAATTTTTGGTTAACAATTGCTTCATAAGAATGCAACACGTTACCTGTCCATGCAGGAAATAGGGGCCCTGAGTGTTGGCGAACGGCAACTGTTGCTGGGGAATCATCATCATCTGTGAGGTAGTTTGGTAGACATGCGCAGGTGCAACAGACCGGGGGGTGCTGCTGGGTGGGACCCGGGGGGCACTGCCTTGCATGTTGGGCCTGTTGTAGTATGTCTGTTAAAAGAGTGAGGGAAATTGTTAGAAAACAAGCTGTATGACAACCATACTGTGTGTGATTTACAAATCTGAAGGCACACTTGATTCATAAATCAAGAACTTGAAACTAATTCAAAGTCTCAGAACATTACACCATAAACTCCAACACAACAAACACAAGACTTTACAAACTGAAGTCACGCATATTTGTCAAGGTCTTGGTTCTGAGCATGAGAGCTTATGGTGTGATTAATATATTCCTATTCCTGCAACATTCCTGCAATGTTCCTGCTCAGTTACAGATTGACCCTTTGACTGTGTAAATATTTAGGTTAAATAATGATTAATACCTAGCCTTTCCTTTGGAACAAAGAGAACATTTCACTAGTTCTGCATCATTTCACTAATAATGCTCAAACAACAACAATTTATAGGTAAAAGCCAACATAAAAACAAACCCCTGAAATTATGTGATCAGATCTTGCCATTTTATTATGCCATCACCATTCAATTTCTTATTAAATAGCCCATTTCAACAGACTTCAAAGCATGCTTAAGAAAGAGTGCACACTGTACAATCTGAACTTTGGCCATGATTTAGTCATTGTCTGAAACAAATCGCTACCTTAGAATTATAAGGTTCTATCTGCGTTTTGACCAGTTTTGAGATATTGAGGTTTAACGTTTTTGGATTGTATATACCAAAACTGATACAACTTTTTTGCTTTTCAAATTAAACACCTAAAATGCATTATTTTTTTAAATAAAACACCTTTAATAGTGTCAGTAAGTTATATTAGAGTAAAAATAGTCAATAACTCAATTTTGACAAATGTCAGACAGTAACCTTATAATTCAATAGTAGGGCTGCTGAATTATGGAAAAAAAAAAATCACGATTATTCAGGTCAATATCGAAATCACGATTATTTAACACGATTATTTAATGACTTTGGAAATACTGCATTTATTGCTTTTAAAAAAACAGCGAACGTAAAATTTTCTTTCATCCCTTCCTTTCACTTAAAATAACTGAATAAGTAAATACTCAAATGTCCCATATAAGATAGCAGGGCTTGAATTTCGGCGCAGGGTTGCGCATAATTTAAACCAATCCCGCAAGTTTAACTTTTATAATTCGAGAAATTCCTGCACAAATGTATTTGCTTCAACTCAGATCAAATTATGAAATGCATCAACAGATGCGAAAAAAGAAATCGCATGTTTAAACAGTCTGTTTTATTTTACAATGTAATTCCACAAACAGCTGCACAAGGCTCTAATATTGTGAGTCATAATGAGCTGTATGTGAAGATAGCATCGGCTTCCAAATTATATTTTAATCAAAATTCAAACATTAAATGCTGTTTTGCTCTTTACAGCGTGAGCAGATAGAGCGCGTCTGCCGACTGAACACAGCCGCAACGAAGTGCAAGTAAATCATCATCTCCTTGTTTTAAAATGAATGTTTTATCCAAAGTTAACATGACTGAACATAGAACAGTATGTAAAAATAGTCTCCTGCTTACTGATATTCATCACGTAGCTGCAGAAGTGTGCGTGTCATTCAGAACCCATGACAAAACAGCAGAACGTAATATGGTCACTGTTTCACTGTTTTTGTGATCGTTTGGGGCCAAAATTGAAATTTGATATATTGCACAGCTCTAATTTTAAGGCTGCGGAATGATGAGAATCCATAAAGATTCCTGTAATGCTGTATTCTCTTATTACTAGCGAGTGCCAACAGCTAATTAATGACCACTGTGATAAAATTTTTGCTTAGATAAAATTCTGCCTCTGTGTGTGTATCTGTCTCATCACTGAATTTCATACAGATTTATACTCAAGACAAGTATTTTAGTGTGTCTGTTTTGGACAAGTTGACTATCGTAAGGTCGGACAATAATGACAACTGAGTATGACGAGTCTTATAGCTGTGATCAAGTGTGTACAGTCTGACAAGCAATAACTGTAAAAGATTACTTAAAATCGTACAGTGTGCACCAAGCTTTTTACGGCTCTCAGAACACCGAGACATTCTGACTCGTTTGGTTGCAGACAAAGAGGCAGAGGAGAGAGGACAATTTACCTGCAGTGACCTGAATCCACCCTTCATCCACACAACACAGCAGAGAAAAGAGTGATGAAAAGATAGAGAGGAGAGATGACAAGCAGCAATAGTCAGTAAGTTAGCCATCAGCAGTGAAAGCAAGCAACACATATGCAGTTAAAAGTAGCCTGAGAATTACAGTGAAACACATCGGTGACAGAGCGAATAAGAAGATCGAAGGATGAGAATAAAACACATGCAGCCTCTGACAATTAGGGTTGGGAATTAGAAACCTGCTTTTACTTCAAACTGGTTCCATTTGTACAAAAACACTAAAAATTAAGAATTTCCAACAGCTCCACAGCAATGAAGTTGCACACTCAAGAAGCCTGACCAGTGATGTCTAATTCCTGCATAAATGATTCTTATGAACTGGTATTTCTGAATTAATCATCCAAAAAGACCCATGGGTGTTGAATCTTGTTTTAATATTTAATATATACTTAGTTTTAATATTTCTCGACTCACTGTATGCAGTAGTGACACGTCACTTAATGAGCAATGAATCAAGAGATGCTGTAAAATTCATCCTGTTCAATATACTTAAGCACTTAACACTCAAAGGTTCAGTAAACAATTTGAGCAATGCTGTTGAACAAAAACACCTGTCCTTTCACTGCTCTGCCCTAAAAATAATGAACATGCTATGCAACACAGACAACCACTAACAGCTGGTGCATAAGCCTCCACTGCTGTTTGGCTTGAAGTTTTATAGGGAGTTGTGGGGATCTCTTCGATCTTAGTTTTTTCTCCAATTTACAATATTTGTAACTTCATCTCTTAGAAATCACTTACTACACCTTTAAATCCCACAAGTATTATTGACACTAGTAAGTAAATAAAACGCTGTCAAATAAGGGTTTGTGTTTTTGTGGGGGAGTGTTGATTCCCAACCCTACTGACAAGGGTAAAGAATACACAAAAAGACCTGAAATGGGAAAAACTAAATCCAAGAAAACCTGTCATTTATTAGACTGTAGTGAGAGAGGACTTCTTAAATCAAGCACGCTCCAGTTTGTAAAAATTGGTAGTACCTGTTGGTGTAAAGCGCGAGGCCCTGGGGCAAACTGGGAGGAAAGTAAAGATTAAAAGGTAAAAGTTCAGATGCACAACAGAAACAGATTGCCACACATGCAGTTTTTTCTCAAACACAAGCAGAAATGTAGAGGGCACACATAGCTTAGCCACAAAACATTAAATGCTAAAGGCCCCATTTACACCTGGTATTAACATGCATTTTGGTTGATTGGATCACAGATGGATGAGACAGACAATCAGTCATTCTTAATAGTCTCTTTTGTCCACTTTCGACTGCTTCTGTCCTGATTACTTCAACAGGTGGGTGTATGGGCGGGTCCCTCTGCTTTTGTCAAAACATGAGCAGGATGGTTAAAATTTATGCACACTCTTTGGGCTTTTTCGGATATCTCAAAGCAATGCACAAAATAAGTTCAGGCAACTTTCACACGCTTGTAAAATGAGACAAAAGAGGAAGACAGCAGCCGCTTTCGTTTCTGCAAAAACACAGTGCTCAGTACATTTACTGATGATTAGTGGCCTGAACACATGCATCCATTGCTTGTTTTCTTTTTATGGTCATGTAAACTTTCTGCTTCTGCGTGTCAGTTTAAATCCTGTGTGACAAGCAATAATTACACTATAGATCACTAGGTGGAGAGTAGACAGCCTTTTGTGGCTGTTCGAACACATGCAACCACATGGACATCTACACCACAAAATCAATGCAGTCGAATACGTTTAACCACATCCAGGTAGACAAACATTTAACACCCCACTTACATCTGTATTTATCATTGTCCACTTGTGATCCTATCATCCAAAATGCATTTTAATACCAGGTGCGTAACAGGCCATTACATGGAAACCAAAACAGTGTTGAGGATGGTGTACCTGTCTGGGCTGTGGTGCAGTGTTCATTTGTGGAGATGGAAAGACAACAGAGGGAGGCTGGCCTGGGGGATAGGCAGCCTGCAAAAGAAGTGATGACAGTGTCAGGGACTCTGATAATCCTTGTTATGCTGATGTTTAAAAACTTAAGCTTTTGGTTCTAACCTGTGTCAGTCCTGGTGACTGGGCAGGGTGGGGAACAGCTGGGGGTCCTGTTATAGGCTGTGGTGGTTTATTCATTTCCTGTGGTTCTGCATGAGGGGGCCTCACACCTGCCTGCCAACTAGTGAGTCAGCAAAAAACACTTAATAATGGGTTACAATAACAAAAGCTTACAAAAGCAGTACTGATGACATTTTTATAAAGCATTCCATTGCCAACATATCAAAATGAACCGGTTTCCAACACCAAATTATGACAGTAAAACATGTAATCATGTATAACTTCAAAGTAATTTGTAAAAAACATACCTCCAAATTAGTATTCTGAAGTGCTAAGGAGTCCTTGTGTAGTGTTTTCTCTACCAGGTTACACTGGAAAAAATAAAGTATCTTAAAATCCAAGGCATTAGGAAATTATGCCATGATCCTTAATGCCTTGGGAAGCTACAAACATTTACAGAGAACAAATACAGTACTGTGAAAGTCTTCCATGGTAAAAGACTTAATGCAATGTATATTTGGTAATGGTGTAGTCATCACATATTCAGTAACTGATGGATGTTGTTTATGCAGGGTTTTACTAAACACAGACAAAATCTGTGGTTTTGCATATTTCTATATTGGACAACTACTGCCCTTATTAAACACTGCTGGTTCTGAATGAAGCAAAGTTTCCTAACAAGAGCATCATAACATCTTCCCATGGGAATGCTTTTTCAAATGTTTATGGTATGACACCAGCAATGCCAAAGAACACTGGATTCACAGGCAAGTCCTCCTTCTTTAGCTTATATGGGGAATTAAGGAATTTTGGAGCATGGCTTGTACAACTGTCTAAAGACATCCATTAAAAACTAACTATCTGCAATATGTATTATTTCTAAGCAGTAGAAAATACCCATAAATTACGCATTACCAGCACACCTCAAACTCGAAGCTGTGTCAAACAAATTTTAATTAGTTGCATTTTGAAAAAATGAAACTGCAAAATTTGTCTGTAATGGACAGATTTGTGGCGATTATGAAAACAAGGTAATAGATGACTCAAAAAGGTGAAGTGCAAATTTTTCAGCCAAATGTTTGCTTAATCATCGATGCTAAACATCACTAATTATTTGACATGCGAGTAGTAGCTTAACGTTTATAATATTGGAGTTGTCAAGTGTGGACATGGTGGCCAAAAAAGATGCTATGCTATGTTTCCCAGATCCGCTAAGCACATGCACTCAGTCACTTCCACGTTCCAAGTAGTTATAATTGGATGACTAAAGAAAATGAACAATTACTTATAGCCAACTGAATTAAAATATCAGCTTTGGTTGTCATTATTGCTTTGTGTTGAATGGCATCACCTCATGCCAGTTAAAACTGAATGACTTTGCAAGTAATTATTAACAATCCCTCATAATCTGGATCGATTAGCACCTCTCAACTTCTCAGAATGCCACAAGTGTCACAAGTCATGTGACAAGAAGCAACCAATCAGCTTCACTCTTTCTGTAACAACGTTGAAAGTTTAAACATGGGGGAACAGCTAATTGCAGCATAAATAAATCAAGTAGCAGGATTGCTTGTTTGAAATCCATTTATACCTTGCTTAAACTTCATGGACAGCACAACTCACGGTAGCTGACGCCACATGAACTCCCAAGCACTCTGGGAAGGAGAAAGCAGCGTATTTTCAAACGTTTATAGATGCGATATGCGAACAGCCCCTAAATAATTTTGTGAACCCCCAAATTAATTGAACGTACTTGGATGCAAATAAGACTTTTTCACCTGGACAGCTATGCAATATAGAGGCTTTTAGGATGAAATTCCTTAAGCAAAACTGCAGCTCTTTTTCCCCCTCTAAGTGTTGGCAGCACCTCACTGTGGTGATTACAATACAGCGCCGTAATACAAGTGGCGTAATACACAGCAGTATAATACCACATCTGCACTTACAAATGCCAATCCTCCGACACAATGCTTGTGTTTTCCATGAATAGGCTATAGCTGCAAAATTGTCAACCTTTAAATTCTCTATAACAATATACACTGTGTACCTGCTTATTGTAGTGGGTCAATACAACCAGCCCACAAAAAGCATAAATATTTGATCTCTGTGAACAAGTACAAAGGGGGTGAAGGTCTACTAGTGTCAGTTCAGATAAGACCAACCCACACCCTTAAGACCTAATACACATTTCTACCTTAGAATTATAAGGTTCTATCTGCGTTTTGACCAGTTTTGAGGTTTAAAGTTTTTGCATTGAAAATACCTGATATTGAAACTGATAAGTGGAACAAATTACTTCAAAGCATCAGAGTTACAGACACCCCAACTGTATTCTAAATAGGAAATATTAAAATTCGACCTAATTTAAAAATTAGGAATTTTGAAACAGGTCAATTGCAGATAGAACCTTGTAACTCTATGAACTCTGAATCGCCTTGGAATTACAAGGTTCTATTCAACAAAACAGAAAAGATAATGATTTAAAAAATATATTTACAATTTACTCATGTAGCCTATCTTGAATGTTAAATGTATGTCTTAGAAATGTGTTTTTATCTATCAAAATGTTATATCTAAGCTTTTAATTGTACAGTGTTGCGTCCAGTGTAGAAGCAATTTTTTGAGTAACATGCTCCAGGCAAGTAACAAGACAGAAGGCTTGAACGCTGTAAATCATTGTTTATTTTGTTTGATTATATGGATCATGCTATTCAAGCAATTGTCTGAAAGATTATAACTGCAATGAAAACATAAACCTATGACGGCCTTCAAATTCTCAAACAGATATTATAATATTCGTTAAGGTTAGTTTGCGCTAGTTAGCATTAGCAATCGCTAGCTAGCATACGCTAGCATGAACTAGTGAAATAAGTTGTCAAACACAAAAATATTTAGACTTTGAGAAATCTATAGCACTTTCCTTGTTGCTTTTAATGACATCTTCACATTTACCAAGTCTTATAACACAGTATTAAACCAGTGGGACTGGGACAGGCTTATCAGTAACAAAAAGAGGTAAGACCTGATTGGTCCTCCTGTGTACATTCCAAATTATGATTGGGTCGCCGCAGATAGAACATTAAGACCGAGTTTGAGTTCAATTTCGCACATAGAACTTTTGTTTTTCAAATTAAACACCCAAAATGCATTTTTTTAAATAAAACACCTTTAGTGTCAATACGTTATATTATAATAAGAATATGTCTAACTCAATTTTCACAAAAATGTAAGATAGAACCTTATAATTCTACGGTAGCGACATACAGTCTTCCACTATATCTCAGCTCAGCTGAGAAAGAAACGGGAACACTAAGTTGGATAGCTTAGACAAGGGATTTCAACTATAAAGTTTCTTCATTGCAGGAAAGATCTGGGGTGTCTATCTACCCCCACTAACCCTCACACAATAGTTCAGGCCTGACAACCCAACCCCACGTTTGATCCCAACAGATGGCAACCAATAAACATACCCTCAAATACAACACTCATGCTCTCAAAATAAAAAGACTTGGCTTTCTGAGAGAGTGGGGTGAGGGTGGGGAACTATAGCACATGAAGAATGTAGTTCCATGATCATCTTAATTCATTATATTGTCATTGTAATGCATTTCATGGAAGTGACTTCCATTACATTCAAGGTTTACATTTCACCTATTTATGCATTACCTGGGAATCAAACCCATGATTTCAGCTTTTAATGTGTAAATGAACTTCAAAATTTTGATTTAGGCCAGACTAAAGTGACTTTACTTTAAGCTTTAGTCTGACTGAAATCTTATCAGCCCGTTTTTTGCATAACCTGACTAACAGACCAGGATGATGTCATAATAGCTAAAACCTGTACAAGTGTAAGTAAATGTACTTCATATACATAATAAAATTGAAAGGTACAACGAGTGTTGATGATGTAAACAAAGAGACAGAAATGAACAGGGAGAATCTAGAAAACTTTCTGAATGTGCGATATTTATGGCATGAGGGGGGAAGGAGGATATATGTGTGTTCAATATAACCCAAGGCCCACCCAGCCGTGACATACAGAAGAAGTGTTTGTGGGGTGGTAGTGGGAGGGAGGCCCAGAGCTATGACCAAAGCAATAGGAACTGGTAAGAAAGTCTATATTTTCAATATAAAATGTTTAATGCATACTGCATAAGATAATCATACTAACATCTCTTTACCCAATATCTGTGAGACCTATGTAAGTGATCAAAAACATTGCACAATACTCCTACAATCATGCCATAGGCAAGCCATTTGTTAAAGACAAAGTTCACCCAAAAATAAAAATTGTTCCATCATTTACTCACCCTTGTGTCATTCCAGACCTGTATGATGATGTTTTTGCTTCTGAGGAACACAAAAGATGATATTTTGAAGTATACTGATAATCACACAACAGTAGTATTCATTGACTTCCATTGTATGGACACACAACCACTAAAATATCTCAAAATATCTTTTGTCCTCCATAGAAGACAAGTCATAATGACATTTTAATGACATGAGGGTGGGCAAATAATGGGAAAGTTAATGGGAAAGTTATCAGGCGAAGTAGCCCTTTAAAAAACAACTCAAATAAAACAACTGACTTTACATGCAGATTAAATTTTTCAACCAATTTCTGAAAAGCAATACTTTCCCCCCCCAAATCTTAAATTTTCTTAAAAATCTTAAAAAATAAGTCTTAAGCATGACAGAAAACTGAGCATTTCGGCATTTAAGCCCACTAAAACAGAACCACTATACTTATTCATGTGACCTGCCACAGCCACAGGGAAATAAATTAGCTAAAAAGCTAATTAAATAAGACAATTCCCATTATTCAAGGTAACCACTTCACAATCTCATACTGCTCAAGTGAAACTCCAAACAGCCACCCCAAATAAGCTTTTAAACCCACAACAGTTTAAAAAAGGAATTTTAAACAGTTAAAGTTGCAAAATAATACAAATACAAAATAACCACTTCAAATACAGAATTTCCAAATGTTAACTAGACATCGAGAAACATCGAAACTGTAAGGAAATCAGCAGGCTGTTCCTACAGACGTGTCACACTGCAGCCATGATGCACTGCCGGCTAATAGCACTAACGTCCATATGCCACTGACAAGTTCACATCCACTCCACTCATGCACTCTGACATTATTTTTAACCCCACAACCTAAATCTGATCATGTCAACACAATCGGTGACAAACCACCTGTGGAAACTGTAAAAATATGAAGCCAGGCATTCTGTACGTGCATATATCTACGCACTGGGTTTATTAACGGCATAGTGAAAGCCGACTGTCAGCTAATGCACTTTGTAACTGCGGCACACGTTTGTTTCAGAGTATCGCATGTATGAACACTTTTGCGAAACTGAGCTGCTGATTAAAAAAATCGAATTTCTAGTCACGCGCCACGCAAACTTATTTTAGTTTGTCCGCGTGCTGTAACTTCTTCATAACCGGCGCCCCGGACGTTTAACGGTCACAAATTCTGCGTAAAGAGCCAAGTACAAACGGTCCGCAGTCAACAAGACACGTAAACCCAAATGGGAACTGCACTCAGTTTCCAAGCTGCCCGAATTCCTGAGGACTGACTCCCAGAATGTGAACCAGGATGATTGCGTTAAACTGGAAAATGTAAGTGATCTAAAAGAAAGCAGGATTGACGTGTATAACTGTCGCGGTGTTAGGAGAAATTATCGTCGACAAGTCAAGTAAAAGCTTTAAAGGGGGAAAATATATAATACGTGACCATACGACAACATTAGACCCGTCAGAATCAATGTAGGCCCACTTGGCCCCTGTCGATTATGGGTTTATAAAGCGGCTATCAAAGTTAGCATAGGCAATAGGATTACTTACCCGGCGCCGCAAATAGGACAACTTGAGCGCACCACTTCGTCAACGTGTTTCTTGGAAGTTTGTTTTATTTTATTTGACTTTACTAATAGAGGGCGTCTTCGTTGTCACTGGGATATTTGGACTGGTCAAGTATTAAGTGTTGGCCAGCTGCTGACACTTTAGGTTTAAATCCCATGTAGCGTGCAAAGGCGAGGAAAAAAGTGACAGTATGTGGGGGGAAAAATAATAAATACAGTTTCCAGACGTTACTACTGACAAAGTTGATGCTCCCAGAACAAACCTCTTGACTGGAGGTCCATGACTAAGGCGCGGATGGTGACGGATTGCCGATAAATTGATCACGCTTCTTCTAATAAACGCGATTACAACAGAGCCATGATCGTGCTACAGCATTTCTCCCCTTGAGCCCGCAGAACCGGACGGAGTGCTAGTTGAGCCGCGTGACTACTTCCGGGTTAACCAACACGAGCACACTGGGTCATTCTCCAAGGGTACAAATAGGGCGCATGTAATAAAAGTCTCCCGTGTACATTAATCTTCTTAAAGACTAACTCCAGTTAATCTCTCGACATTTACAAGAACACGTCAGACACGTAAAAACAAGAAATGATAATTTGCCTAAATTAATTTTTTGTATCTTTGCATAATTAAACATTCCTTACCTAATTCTTATAAATACATAAATATCATAATTATTATATAATTTTATATTATTTATCAGTAGTATTGTCTTTCATTTATATTATACTATATTATATTTAAATAATGTCTCAAATGCAGGAAATCTTGGTCCTAACATAGTCTTATTAGCGTTATTAAAATAAAACTTGTTTTCTTCTTTTGTCCTTTGACATTAGGGTAAAATGCAATCTTGACATGTTATTCATGTATACCTGCCCACAAGCTAAAAAATGAGAATATATAAATAATTATTTTAGAAATAATATAAAGTGAATATAAACATAAAGTGTTTAATATCATCATGCTCGTGTGTCTCTTTTGTTTTCTTTTCTTTTTTTTCCCCAAAGGAAAGAAAATGATTTAAGTTCGGGGTGACATGAGCCCTCATAATAATGACAATTTTTTTTTATTTAATGACTTTTCCAAGGCATCTGACTTAACCTTTTACACATTTTTTATACTTTTTAAATATGTGGAATTTAAAGTTGGTAATGGCAGTATATAACAGAAACTTTACAAACAGAAACAGTCCACTAATAGTGATACTGCTCTGTAACAGTCTAGACACTGTTAAAACGTTGCATTTCGCTGTAAAATGCTGTAGATCTAAGATCTATCAGATCCAAACAAAAATTACAATAGAGATAAACAGAAAAAAACAGTAAATGCTCTGAGACTTTCTATCCATGTTAGTTTTCTCAACTTTCCATATATGTATTGCCTATAGCTTTCCCAGAATAGGCTGCAGATATACAACCAATGTTTTACCTATATATTTGTTTGTCATTAACTCCTAAAGCTGTTAAATTGTCATAATCTTGTGTTGTTTATGAAAAACACTCAAAGATATAGTTTTGAGGAAACATGTTTTTATTGCCATCCTGTTGTAATAGAAAACATAAGAATGACAACAGCGCAGAAATCTTATAAGTGTAGAATCTACCAGCAGTGTAGCCTCTGTGGAACTTTAGTATCTAACTCCTGAGTTACATCAACATTAGATACCTACTTGAAGTACTGCAACACATTAACATATTGTAATTGTTTCTTTCAAAACCAAATATTAACTTGAACAGCAGAAATCCCGTCATTAGATGTAGTTTCAAATTTAGAGAAAACTTGTCAGACCAAGTTCATATGGTCTGTATTTGGTGTGCGTTGCTGTAGGGGACTCAAACTTCTACTACATAGTTGTCCAAAGTACATGCCTGCACCAGCGCTGTAAAGAAAAACATTTCACATGTGTATTATAATACATTTTATCAATCTAGTAAATCAAAAGCAATAAGATAGGATTAGAGAAACATTTCAATGCTCAAAAGCCTCCTAAGTTATTTAATTTATTATTCTCTTTCTCATATATGTAGTTACTAATCTTTACTCATTTTTATACATTCATTTTATTATTATTACGTTTTCCAGTCATCTTCCTGTTGGAGGGAGATCTAGTGAGACCCAGTCTCAAGTGAACTGGATCTCAATGTTGGATCGTTAAAATCTAACATTTTTGCCATAATCATAGTTGGATCATAGTTCTGTTAGGAAAATCCCTAACAGAAAATAACTTAGGAGGCCTTTGCATAAATATTATGGGTAACTGTAACCCTTTATATATTTTTGTTTACCTGGAAAATTATTATTAATCTTGTAGTTTTTTTCAATAATGTCTGAGTAATCTTTAGTCAGGAACACACTAGGGTTTTTAATCTCTTGAAGGCATTTAGTAGAATCTGAGAAAAGAAGGTTTCTACCACCAGATGACACGAACAGTGGTTTTCCATTAGCCTAAAATACAGGGAAGAGAATTTTAAATGAAACATTCTAAATAAGATTTAGAATAGGACAGAGGTAAAGAACCTGGCAGAGTTGTTGAAATTAAATGCAGAAATATGTCTGTAAATTGGACAGTTGCAGAGATCTTTCACATCCTCACTATTTTGCCCACATTGGTTGCTATGGGTAC
The DNA here is from genome assembly GCA_036877625.1 of Ambastaia sidthimunki. Taxonomy (NCBI): domain Eukaryota; kingdom Metazoa; phylum Chordata; class Actinopteri; order Cypriniformes; family Botiidae; genus Ambastaia; species Ambastaia sidthimunki. The sequence continues at coordinate 48,757 of JAZGTK010000745.1, forward strand.
AACTAAATTATAAAGTTTGTTATATAGCTCTCTGGAATACCTTACTTTTATTGGTCAATCATAGCAATTATCAGTCACTAGGTAACAAAACAGTAACCTGCATTTTAGTATTGTTACATTGTGTGTCTTGTGGCTAGTGTTGATGCTTTCCTGTATGCGATAATTGTGTTACTGACCACCTGACATGATCCCTTACTAATGCATTTCTTTTAATATGTATAAAGATTCTGTGAAAGAAGAAACAAAAGGGGAAAAATCTCTTATCTATAATATAAAAAGAATACAAAGTGAATTTACCTGAGCATCTTTTAGGATGGTTACCACATCATTGCGAACCTCTTCCCGAGTTACCACAGCATGAGCCGGTACAAGAGCCAAGTTACACTTTTCATAGTCATTGAATGGCACTCTTTCATTTGGTAATGCTGGACAAATCAATTCAAAATCTGCTGATTTAAGATCCTTAGCCCAGTCTGGCCCATTACCTAAGCAGATATAACCATAAAATAGGAAATATTAGGTAAACCTACACACAAGAAGCACACAAAAGTATGACAAGCTAAATGTAAAACCTTATTAAAGCTGCAATTTGTAACTTTCGCCTCTTTACCACCATCTCTGTCTGAAACATTAAAGTGCATGGTACACAGAGTTTTCTTAACTTGGGTGTACTTGCTCAATAACCATGTACTTTGTTCATTTTTAACAAAAAAAGTTACAGATTTGCAGCTTTTGCAGCTTTAATGAACATAAACCAGACTAACCATCAGTGTAACTCTGAACAATGCTGTGCTTGATAAAAGCAACATCTCCATCTCCTTTTGCCAGACACCTACAAAAGAATGTGATTTACAGACAACAACAACAAACACAATGTCATCATCAAATGATCATACAGGCAGCTACTTTCCAGTACCTGAATGCTCCATCATAGCCATAATACTGCTCTTCAGCAGAGGCTTTGCAGACATTGCTTGCATCCCCCACGGCCTTTTCACTGCCTTTACATAGTTTACACAGGTTTGATTTATGATTAGCACCAGGAGCACAGCCTTCACTGAAGAACTTGTCTGAAAAATGTAAGATACAATTTACTATTTTTGGAATTCCTGCTATTAACGACAATATTGAATTCCTACAGAAAGAATATACACTAGACGGCCAAAAGTATGCGGACACTTGTTCTAACTAACAGGTTTGTGCTAGGCCCCACTCTATGTGCTTCCAACACTGTGGTAACAGTTTGGACAGGGTTCTTGTCTGTTCCGATATGAAAGTTACCAGTGCACAGAATGAGGTCAAAAATTAATTAATTTAAAGTGTGGAAAACACAATGATCTGAACCTTACAGAACACCTTTAAAATGAATTGGAACACAGACTTGCCCCAATACCCAACATCAGTGCCATTAGTGTTTATGGGTTGTATGTACAGTATGGGAATAAACATTTAAAATATACCCAATTACACTTTTATACAAATGAACTTTTTTTTGCAAATGATACATACACATGTCACACTCGTTATTCTTTATGCAGAGCACAGCTTGTGGGATTTTCCAACCAGCATTGCGGTTCAAGCCAGTATGGCAGGATTTCTTTCCTTTCAGATTATTCCAGGTTACACCTTTACCCTTTTTCACCACAGCCACAACATAATAAGATGAAGCCTCTGTTCACAAGACAGAAATGGTAATTAGGATTTAAACGTTTAAACAGGTCTGACTCTAACCAATAAACCACAACTGCCCCTGTGTATTTGCATATACACTGGGAGACTTAGCAGTTAAATAGTCTGTTTACTATTGAATAAAAGTAGCTGTTGAAAAATACATTAAGCAATGGAGAACGGAAGTTGGAGTGAGTAACTAATGAAAACTTACCAGCATCAGCAATGTCACAATTATCTGAAAGGGGTGTATAAAATTTTGTTAGTAAACATATAAATACCATCTTGAAATAATATGGTGGTATGATAAAAACGACATGTTTTTTCTTACTTTTATCATACTGCTCAACCATGGCTGCAACCAGATTACATTTGTCAGCAGCCCACACCTGACCACCATCAGCTGCAAAGGCATCTACTTCTCCACTCTTTTACAGGCAAAGTAAAAATCAAAGTTTAGTCTACAGGTGCAAAAAATTAAGCAATGAATAATGTTCGGTTTTAAAATAATGATCCTGTATCACTCTAAAGGGTTTATATTGATCCACTGATCGCAATTCAGCTGATCTCAGTCACATGCATCACACACAGCTACTTACCGATACAAACATTAGATTTAAGTCTAAATCATTGTATTTATTTACCAAGAGACTGCAGAGTGTGATAAAAATAGACATGCCTTACCATAGTTTTTATGACGCATTCATCTACAGAAGATGCTGCCCGACACTCCATTCGAGGAATCTGTAAACTGTCACACTTACTTTTTTCTGCATGGCCAACAGTGCACCACTGAATAGTCCGTGGTGAAGGTGGTGTTTTTTTGGGCCCATCTGAGGAAAACAGTAAACCAAAAAGTCTATATACTGTACATTTTTACATTCTGTATTTTTTAGCAGATATGGTCAGTACCACCTTTGAATGCACGCATGATCTCATAATAGTCCTCCTTCAGGAAGAGAAAAGAGTCTGTCATCTCTGGCAGCTTGACCAGGGCGGATGCAGAGTCTGAGAACATCAGGTCTTTACCCCCCTTAGATGAAAAAAGTTCTGCCGGCTGTTGAGCACAAGAGTTAAACACTCAATGCTGGCTTTGTGTTCTTAGACATAGAACAGTCTTAAAATTGTTCTATGTCTAGGGGTGTGTATTGCATATGATTTGCTTAAAATATAATTATTTTTATTTCATAATGTTAATAAAGTCATTACTTAAGTTGCAGGGATGTTTACTTAATGTTTGCAAGGCAGCAGTGTATAAAGGTTTGTCTAACCAATTACCAATTCGATGAATTCAGCCTGATGTATTGATTGTGTTGTAAGTATCATGACAGCAATAAGTGTTTTGATGTAGCTTTGCAAAGGCCCAGAACCAAAGCCTAAAACTATTGCTTACATGTAACTTAAATTATCATATGATTTATTTGCTGCTGTGCAACCACTAGTATTTACTTCTGAAAATGTATGCTAACTATATGTTTACACAATGTTAAAATACCCTTAATCTTTGCTCAAACAGTATAATCCTGTATGTTTTTTTAACTCCACTGTTTCCTAGGTCATTTGTGTTCATTTTAAACCAATAATGGGTAGATGTTTATATTATATTATATACAATTAAAACATAATGTATCCTAAATAATTTATTGTGTGATAAGTAGCATAATTAAAGTAATGCTGGTTTTGATGTGGCACTTACCTAACCTTACCTAAAACTTATGCCACTTATCTTACTTACTGTTTTTCTTCTAGAAATTTAAATGTAGTTAAGTAGAAATTACATACCGGAATTTGACTTAGCTCTTTAAAAATCAGTTCTGTTAAATTAGCATCCTTGCGGCTAATGATAGCACGGCCAGGCTCTCTGCCAAAGTTGCAGCTCTTGTATTCATCAACACTTTTCCTGCTACCATCCATGCACAACAGCTCATAGTCCTGTCTTTCAGCAGCTTAAAAATAGATAAAAGAAGAGTGTATAAATCAGCAGCCTTATTTTCATACAAAGGCCTAGAAACATAAAATCACAAATCATAAAATCAATCATAAAATCACAAAGGCCTGGAATCAATCAAATATTGCCTAAACTGCTATTAATCAAAAAGCTCATCTGCCAGGAGAGATTACTTACATGATAGTATTTTATTGTGGCAAAGAAAGGCAACCCGATCAGGATTATCCTTCAAGCACCTAAAGAGGAGCAATACCACTTAATATAAGTTAGTTGTTTTGCACATAGAGAGAAGTAAATAGAAAATACACTTAAGATCATACTGCATGGCTCCTTCATCGCCATGATAGATAGACTGGACTGTACAGTCACCCTTGCAGCCCTGGCACAGTTGTATGGGTTTGCTTGGTGGTATTCCAGGAACACAGCTGGCTGCGAAGAACTCAGCCACAGCTGGAGAATAAAAATATGCTTAATCAAAAACCTTATAATTATTTACACTTGATTTGTGTGCTATTATTTTATTCTTACATCTATCACAGAACACCGCACACAAATCACATTTAATATTAGTGTATAAATTATTTAAAAATTGGCCACACTAACCCTTCTCTAGAGATTTGTCATCAGGACCATCCCAGCTAATTATCCTCTCTGAAATCAGTCTGCCAATGGGGATGTTCCAGCCTCCATCCAATTTATAACCACTATGGCAGGATGTCTTCCCTTTAAGTCCTTTGATACTAAAGCCAGTGTTTTTCTTTACCACAGCAACAGCATAACATTGTTCTTTATCTGTTATAAGAGAAGGTAAACAATAGGTAAACAACATGCAAACCTAATAATAACTGAGGATTTATACTATACTTTTGATGTAGTTACAAAAAGTTTTAACTAGATTGAATATAAAATAATGAATACGTTTTAAAATATATTACATTAAAATATTTTTTGGCACCTCAATTTGAAATTTTCACAAATAACCTCAGAATAAAAAATTACCTTTTTTATACTTCTTTTGAATTATAGGATGGAGGTTGTAGTTAATGAGACCACCATAATACACATGTTCTCCATTAACCGTTATAGCATCTGCAGCACCATTCTGCAGAACACAGATAATTTGATGAATACATGAATGAATTCATTCCTGCAATAATCATGTGCAATTTACCAAAACAACATTCTTTCAGGTGCATTTAGGTTATGTAAGACAAAATAAAGCTAATTTGTTTTACCTTAATGCTGGCGATGCATTCAGTCACACCCGGTTGAGAAACACACTCAAGCGCTGGTGCTTTTGTTTTAAGTTCATTGCATTTCTTCAACTCACTCTGTGACTTAACACACCATTTAAAAGTTTGACCACTGGCTAAAGGCAGTGCCAAAACTGCAAAGAAAAAAGACAGTAAATAGAAACACTAAAAAATGATAGAGCAAAGTATAAGATATGATATCAAGTGAATTATGAGAATTACCAAGGCACCCCAACAATGACGTGAGCAGGAGGTTCATTCTGGGCTACACAGGGGACCAGCAGGTGTTGACAGAAAAAACCATGCCTTATATAGGTGGACTAAAACAGTAGCGGGTTGGGTCAGGCAAACAGGCAACAACATTTGCTTATGATTTCTCAATATCTGCAAGTGTGGGAGGTGAGCAAGTTAACAGTTTCTGCAAAGTGACGTTTTCTGTAATGGAAATTTTCTAGTGAAATTACTAAAAATAAATCTGAAAAAAGAAAAATGTTCTTTCTCTCTCTCTCTCTCTCTCTCTCTCTATATATATATATAATTTTATTTT